>PVJH01026539.1:11790-29972 GCA_004026705.1 Nesogale talazaci
AGCCCCCACCCCCGACGGTCCGCGCCCTGCGCCGCCACCCGGCTCCCTCTCCGCCAGGGAGCGCCCGCCGCGCGAGTGTGGGAATCCGGCCCCGCGACCCCGCTTTCGAGGCCCCGGGTGGGTGGGACGCCCCACTTCGCCGCCTCCTGGGCGGCTGCCCCGTCCCCCACGCCCCCCGCGTCCTCGGAGTTTCAGGCGCCCGGCGCGGGGCTTCCCCGTCGCCCGCGGCAGCCGCTCGCCGCGCTGCCCCAGTGCGAAGTCAGCCTCGGCGCGGCCCCTCCGGAGTTGCGAGCCGAGCGGAGCGGGCGCCCTCTTCATTGTTTGCGGTGTAATTTGCTGTTGCTGATTTTGGCTGTGGGCGAAAATAGCTCTTCCGAGCCTGCTGCGGAGTCGGGCGAGCCCTCGCGCGCTTCCTACGAGCGGCGGAGGCCGCGAGCTGCGCGCGCCCGGCTCCCCGGAGAGGACGCCCGACCCCGCCGGCGACTACCTGAGCCCCGGCGGGTGGCTCGACTGGAGCGCCTGGGCGGGCGACGGCGCGCCCCGCTCTCCCCGCGGCTGGCGGCAGTGCCACGGACCCCTGCACCCCTTCCTTCACTCCGGCACCTGCCCTGGCAGGAGAATCCCCGGGCGCTTCTTGGCACGCAGAGCGGCGAGCCTGAGCGCGGTCGCGGGCGTTGTGGGTCAGCCTCCTTGCGCTAAGGCCACAGAGGAAGCGCGGAGCCCGGCGTCTGGGAGCCGTCTCAGAGCTCAGGCCGAGGGTAAAGGGTAACTACGGCCGAGCCGGGCGCGGCTGCGCGGGGTGCAGCACCTGTGTGGTCAGTCGTGATTTGAAGAAGTGATCTTGGGTGGCCGCAGAGTAGCCAGTTCTTCTGTTACCGCGTTTGCACCGTTTTCTTCTTAGCATCAGATAAAATTGTGCAGATGGGTTATACTTGGTTGAATAAGTCTTGCACCCACAGCGCTCCTTCCTCTCCCTCCAAGAGGGGGGAAAAAAGTCAAGCCGGAAGTTCTTAGCACTTTTGCCGCAAATAAAACATCAATAAAAGATCTAAGGTTATCTGCACTTAGAAATTTCTAGATGGGTGACAGAAATTTCTAGATGGGTGACTGGTAGTGAACACAGAGCTAGAGATGAAAAAAGGCGAATGTCTTTTCTTATGCATCAGTAATTGGGGAGAGGTGTAATATTGAAGTTGACAACATTTCGGACTTAAGAGTGAGGCAGCTGAGGGTCTCTGCGCAGCGTAGGGAGGACTCTGGTGTACTTACGGTAATGAGGTAATTAGCAGGATTAGAAGCCGGTGGTGGCTCATTCAGAACTTCTCTCATCTGGCAGAGCTCATGGAACTTTCCCAAACTCCTCATAACCTTTGAAAGGTGGTGATCACGTTTGTGCCTGGGCTAGTTGGATCGAAAGTGACAAAGCAAACACTACCGCAACTTAACTGCCGACTTAGATAGATGGTCTCTGCCTTCGCGTTGCTCCGTTTTCACATTTTAGTTAAGGTACCTCTCTCTGTGAAATGGGTTACTGGCTTTTCTTGTTTCAAGGTAAAAAATTTCAACAGTTTTATTGGCATATAAGTACCCCTGGTTGCACAGTGAGTATTCATGGAGCCGCTAATGGAAAGGTTAGCAGTTTGAAACCACTGGGTACTCAGCAGGCAAAAAATGGGTTTTTCTATTTCAGTAGAGTTACTGGTGAGGAAAGCCACAGGGGCAGCTCTATCAGTGAGTTGTGTGTGTGTGTGTGTTTTACTGATACAACTCACATATTGTACAATTCAGTAGTTTAATCATATTAAACAGTTGATCACCACAATTTTAATTTTAGGACATTCTCGCCTTTCTTGCCCTCTTACTGTTAGCGTGACATTTTTTCCCAACTTCCCTTGTTATAACCCTAAAAACCTGTTAATCCCAGTTACTATTTATAGGTTTATCTATCCTGGATTTCATATACAGAATAACATAGGAAAACGAAACCAGACCCAACAACACAACAAAACAACAAAAACCTTGATTGAAAGAAAGCAGGAAATCTTAAAAAATGACAATCCTGATGGATGTCACATTGAACGAGCAAATTGCTTTATGAGCATGGGGAAACCCCATTTTTTACATAGCCTGTGTATCAAAATTGATCTAGATATGGTGTGTACTGATTATTCTTGACTGTCTTATTGATCAGATACACTCTCAGGAGGACTGAAAGAAATAGAGGAAAGTTGGTGTCTTGGTAGACACTGGTCCTAAGTTCTACAGCAGAGTTGTTGGACTTCTTGAGATCCCTATTTAGACTTCTTAAAACAGAAAAACTCAAACTCCCTGCCATCTCGTCCGTCATTTCTGACTCACGGTGACCCCAAGGACAGGGAAGAACTACCCTGGTGAACTCTCAAGACTGTAACGCTTTCCAAAATTTTGCAACTTTATGAGACTGTAACTGTTTACAAAGTTGAAAGCCTGGTCTTTCTGCCTCAGGGGGGCTGATGGTTTGGAACTGCTGAGCTCGCAATTAGCAGCCCAGCTCCTAAGCTCTCTGCTCCCAGTCACCTGTAGGCTTCCTAGCTGTCTGTCTTTAGGACAGTTTTGTTTGTTTGAATTTTATAGTTGAACCACTGAGAAATAAAGAGAACAAGGGAACATTTTGTAAACTCATGTGAACTTTTCTTATGTAAACTCATAAGAACCTAAATGAGGTCACACTCATCAAGCTATCCTGGGATTTGGAGGCTACCAGAAGCATGCTTTGTGAAAGGAAGGCGAGAACAATGGTTTCCCTGTGCAGGGAAGTCATCCCCATGGTTGATTCTCTCTTCTGTTCAGTGGGACTCCTTGGGTTGAGTTCCCACCGGCTTTGTAAACACGCTGAAACTGATCGCACTGGAGTACACTGTGCTGTATTAGGACTAAGTTCCTGGTCTTTCTTTTGGGGGATAGACTACCATTACAAACATTTATTTGTGGGGCCATTTGGTAAAGTAGCAACCACATCAGGAAAAACAAATCCAAAGGAACAAAAAGTCACTGCCCCCAGAATCAATTCCTACTCCCCAAAAAATGTTGCCGAGGGCCGAAGGTAGCAAGGTAGAAGCGTGGGTTGGCTTTTAAGGGATTCACTGGAAGACGCTTCCACCCTGCGATTGCGTTCTTGGTTACAGATTGGTCATTTCTCTTGAGTTGAAAATTGCTGGGCTTGTTGAAGTCTTTGAGGCTGGAATAATAACGAGGCAGCGTACTATTTTAACATCTGCAGGAGCCTATTTTTTACAGCCAGGTAGACTAACCTAGATTCTCCCACCCCCACCCCCCTCCTGACACTGAAATGTAACTAATGCATTCCAGCACTGTCACTAAGCCTGCAAGGCAGGATCATTCACTGTTTTAAATGTAATCTTGTAAAACTCAAATTGTGCATGTTAACTCAATGCTCATAATATCCCTGTACTTTAAATGAACAAGAGTACATCAGAACTCTACCCTGGCTCCCGTGCCCTGAATAGTTAAAATTTACCACATCTCAAGTGGAAGCCAACCTGATTATCAGCCGAGGCACCTAATTTTACCCCCAAAACTGCATTTAAATGCTGCAACACTCAGGTTATACACGAGTATGTACAGGACTCTTGTTTAAAGAGTGCCGGCCATCTTCTCTCTACTGTACCAGTTCTTCTTATTAATCAGTTTTGTGTGGATCCAGTTTTGATTTCTGTGAGTTGGAATTTTAAACGCCAACTCGTGCCCCTTGGCTGTGGAGATGAACAGCTGGGGCTGTGGTCAGGTTTACCTGGACCATCCATATCCTGACTCACCCTTCCCAACTAGCGGGCCACTGGGACAAGGGCCTGGCCTTTTTAAACCTCGGTTTCCCATCTGTAGAAGAGAATGTAAAGGTTCAGTAGTCCAGTACCTCTGGGAGTGATTGTGGGTCTTACATAAGAGGACATTTGTTTAAACGGAGAAAAGAATGATTGCACACACACATAAGGTCGACTGTGTGTGTGTGTGTGTGTGCTGCTAGCCTAGTGGTTAAGGTCTCCGTTGATAACCGAAAGACTGGTGGTTTGAATCCACTAGCCACTTTATGAGAGAAAGAGTGGCCGTCTGCTGTCTATGAGCCTGGGCACGGTGGGAGGCAGTTCTCTCTCACACGATTGATGGGAATGGGTTGGGTTGGTGGCTTGCATCTTGAAGGTTTTCCCTTCTCCCATCTGCCCAATCAATGAACAATTCCACTGGGCGGGGGCGGGGGGCGGGGTCCGTCTTTGATTTTTCTCTGGAATTGGTTCCAGGGTGATTGCCTCACTCATCTCCCTCCGTGATCAGCCACTTACAGGACCCCTCGGGGTGATGGCTGCACCGACGTCCTTAATGCGCCATGCCGTCACCAACTTCCATTCTTGTCTGCCTCCCAGGGCCCGGGTACTCTGCCTCCAGAACCCCTCTCAGGAGACGCTCTCCTAGAAAACGAGGTCTTTCCCAACAGGCCTGCTTCTTAGCAGTGGCACCATGCACTGTGTGACCATGCTGAGCCTCCACTTCCTCTTCCCCATCTCTGGGGGCTTGTGAGGAGTCCATACAGCAGTGCCTCTGAAATGCTCAAGCCCGTCTGTCGTCAGAACTCACTAGATGGTGTTAGTTTTGTTGGCTGCTATCAGTTCAGCTCCCTGGGTGAGGGAACACAGGCTTCCCCAGTGACAGACACTGGTCCGTGTGAAGCAGGGAACAGAGCGGCTTGGGAGGACACGTTTTATCCGTGACTTTGGTTGTACTGTGGAGTCCATTAAAGGGCCGGGAAATAACGGTGAGCGTGTCTCGTACCAGCTTCCCTTCACATTGCATTGGTGCATGGATGCGGCCTCCGTTTTCGAGCTGCGCTGTGCTCCGGGATGGCCGGCTCTCCCTTCAGAGGGGAGCAAGTTGCCAGCCACCACCGGCGCAGCTGCTTGTCACCTCCTCTGGCTGCCACCGAGTTGGATTGCAGGATGTGCTGTGCTTCAGACTCCCTGCCTGGACTCTCTCCCCGAGCGGCTGCAGCAGCAGCAGCAGCAGCAAGAAACCCCCCAGTTGGGCTGGATGGGAAACGCCAGCATCTTGCCTTTGGAGAGGCTGCAGCTTTCGGGCCTGCTGTTTCCTAATTGTGTTTTCATGTTTTGAGTGGAGGAGGGCTGGTGAGAAGAGAAGGAAGAGAGCCATGAATCACTGTGTACCGTGAATCAGAGTGAGGACTTCTCATTCCCTCGCAGAGAAACATCAGGGCTTCGGATCTGTGCTCAGCCAGCCTCTCCATCGACCAAGGGGCCGTGTGCTGCAGGAAGGCAAGCATGCTGTTTTTGTTTATTGTTCCCCGGGAAGGCGGCAAGGTGAAGAGTGCAGCCATCGGATGACAGGCAGCGTGCGCCAGTCTTTCTCACTGTGCACACGTCACAGGGCCACACACTTCAAGTGCACGTTCCTCCTTCATCCTCTCAGTACGCATTGTTCCATTGGCTGGAGCAGCCGAGGCCAGCAGGCTCAAGCATTGGTGTCTTCTGAGGAAATAAGAGGGAGAGTAGGATTTGAACTGAGACCTCCCTGATCGCAGAGCTTGCATTCTGATTCATCTTCTTGGCTAGTCTCCACAGTGCCTACCAGAGAACTGAGGATGGAGGTACACGGCTTCCTCCAGGTTCCAGGCTGACACCATGCTCTGATGCATCAGCCCTTGGCCGAGCCTTTGCACGCTGTTCTAGGCACTCCAGAATCAGATGACAAATGAGCAACACCGAGTGGCAATTGGTAAACTTCTTAGAATGCTTGGGACAGGAGACACGGTCCAGTAGTTTGGGAACCTATGGTCCAAGGCCGCCATTTTAAAAACAGTCTCTAGCATGGTGTTGGGGCACCGGGAGGGTGAGCACACCGAGGGGGGTGGTCTTGATGTGCCCACCAACACATTTCTCCCTGCTGGACCTCCACGGCTGGCCCATCTGTCCACGCATTCTGTTCTCTGAGGCCACAGGATCAGTCAGTCACCGAGCGCTCTTTCTGTGGAGAGCCTCGTGGTAGGTAGAAAGCCACTCCTTTTGTGTCTTCCCCACTGGGGTTCGGCGTGTCAGACTGGTGGGCAGGATGGGTGTTGTCATATGCCTCCCCTGAGAGAACCGTGCTGAGCATGAACTGACAAGGCACAGAGAAAACACGCGTTGAGTGCTCAACCGATGTGAACCCGTAGCCACTGAGACAATTCGTACGCGTGGGGACCCGCTAGGGCAGGTGTCCTCAAACTACGGCCCGCGGGCCACATGCGGCCCACTGAGGACATTTATCCAGCCACCAGGTGTTTTTGCCACCGCTGCCTGTCCTGCTTAGCAGCTGGTTCATTCCAGACCTGCAGTGAATTTGTTCATAGTTTATTTTGTTTTTGTTTTTTAAACTATAGTCCTGCTCTCCAACAGTCTGAGCGACAGTGAATTGGCCCCCTTTATAAAAAGTTTGAGGACCCCTGCTCTAGGATGAGGGTAGGACTGCTCTGGCCTCTTGGGATTTGAGATTTTAAAACTTTAGAGGAACAGAGGGGCCAGTGAGTTCGAAGCCCTGGCTTTGCAGCCCTCAGCTCCATGTGGAGTCAGTGAGTGGGAGAGTAGTAAAAGTACGTAAAAGCAGCCTGGCAGCTCTGGTCTTGAAGGGACCGGGCTGAGTGGAGATGGCGGGTGTACTTTCCAGCAACACTGCGCCTTTTCTCCCGAGACCACATCTTTTCAAGGGTCCCTTCCTGAAGTGTCCAGCCCAGTGGGTGCAGGGCTCCTCTGGAAGCTGGCCTGCTAAATGGCTGGTTGTAAATGTGCATCAATCTCTGTGCCCACTAAAAACCTTCTAAAGGATACTTTGAAGCAACTAAGAACACAATAGCCTCGTCGCCATCACAGAACTCCCTGTGGGAACTCAGTTTGACTGGCAGGAGACACCTGGTTCTCATCCATGTAAAGGCCAGGAGTTGGAAAGTTAGATTGGAGGTGGACCATGTTAGATCTGGAAAAGGGAGACATTCGTCTGAGACCACTCATTTTTCGGAATTGAAAAAAAAAAAAAGTGTTTGTCAGATAGTAAAACGACGTAGCTACTACCAACTGACCATTCCAACTTATTTTATGTCTTACAATGTATTCCTTTATTGCTGCAGATATTTCAACCACGAGGTAGATCACTCTATGGAACGACGGTGCTGATAGACCATACATCTCTATGTTAAGTAGGTAGCGAGAGAGTTCTTAATGATTTCCAGTGGAGATTTTAATTGATGAACAGGTTTTGAAGTGTGTGTATTTTCTGGGTGGAGAAATGTGACTCAGAATGGTTTAATATTTGACTATTATGCTTCTGAACTGATTTCCATATTTTCGGATGGAGAGGAGTGCTCCATCAGTTCCTTAGCTGCACTGGATTAATTGTCATTTTTAAATAGCCTTTTCTAAGGTCCCCTCCTTTCAGAATCACATGGGGTGAAGGGAAAAATTCATCCTTGTCTTGACCTTCCACTTTATGATAAAAGTTATTAAAGGGGAAATTACATGCATGCGTGTGTGTGTGTGTGTGTACTTGATTCAGAAGCCAGGAAATTAGCCGTATTGCCTCTGAAGCTCTTGAGGCCTGTGACTCTCACTGAGGACACCTTCCAGTGCCAAATGTCCCTGTCTTGTGTAATTTTCATAAAGACAGTCCATGAAACAAGAAGACACTTCTGGTCTTGACTACTGACACAGGAAAAATCACATGCTCCAGGACTGGGGGAAGTTGGTCTGTTGAGCAAAGAATGGCAGCCCCCTTCAAAGTGCTTCCCCGACTCCTGCCACGTACTGAGTTAATGAGCCCAACCTCCCGTGACTTCACTGCATCATGAGACATAACTGAAACTCCTCCTTACAGTTGACAAATAAAGACTTACTCCACCCTCCCACCGAGCCCACCCACCCACCCACCCATTCCTGGTGACTACTCTCCCAATTGGGTCCCAGATCCCTGGGATGCCCCCCCCACACACACACATCCGTGGAGTTGCTCTCCCCAGGACCTCTGCTTTAGCTCCTGTTCAGCTCTTGAGGAACAGTGGCGTGGTTACGGATGTGAGACTGGAGTCACAGTGGAGTGTCAGCTACTCCACTTCCGGCGGTGGGAGCAAGCGTGAGAACTGGGATTAGGAAAGCCATGTATTACAGCATTTGTTGTTCTGACGTTGAGTCATTCACCGTCTACCACAGAGTTTCCCCAACTGCAGTCAGGCCCACTCCTCCTACACGCAGCTTCACACCACCTGCACTGCTGTTTATTTAATATTGCTATCTACATGAAGTCACTTGCACAAGACGCACACTTATTTTTTTTAAAGTACCGACGCTCCAGTTCGGGCTCAGTCCTGCTCGAGCCCGAGGCCTGCAGTGGTCCATCAAAGAGGAGACGGGCCAGTGTTGGAGAGTCGAGATCTCCCAGCACTAAACTGATCCTTCGGGACCGGACCAACTGGATCGGACTGAGGATGGAAAAGTGACTCTCTGAGACTCCCCGGTTTCATGCCTGGTCTTACCCCACCTAAAAGAACTCAGAATCCTTTCTGGAGAACTTGTTTTGCAATATCATTAAAACGCCTTGTGTAGGCTGGTGACACGGGAAAAAAGGCTGCAGCCACACACCGACATTCAGATAGAAGGACTTCTTCAAAAATGCAGCACCTGAAAACTAGTCTCTACATAAACAGACGAGTTTTTACGCCAGTTTGTGCAACCGTGCACTGGGGCCAAAGTCCCTTCTCTGTGTCATTGTAAAGATGTTGTAATCACCCGGAAGCCCTGGAACTTGACTCGGAATAGTCCGTGGTGTACTATTTTAATCTCACTAATTGGAACAGGTGGCCTCTCTTTGAGACTGAATCACTAGTTGGCATAAATTTCAGTTTATCTGAGAAGATAATATGAAATCCATTCAGAAAGAGCTGTTCGGGCTGTGTGTCAGCGTCAGGCAAAGGGAAGCCCTTTGGAAATCGCAGAAGTAAGAGAGCATGCAGATAAACCTAAACAGAAACGCCCCTGTCGCCTGCCCTACTGCGGGTCCTGCCTCCGTGATCTCTGGGGTTTCCGGGGCTGGGGGCCCTTTGGGGAGGGCCTCATCTTCCTCCCTGGGAGCAGCTGGTGGGTTTTTGAGCCATCAGTCTTGCAGTTAGCAGCCCAAAGCTCACCCTCCAGCACCATGAGCACTCCACAGAGAAACAGCCCCTCTCTCTTGACCACAGTGTCCACTGCGACAGGGGAGACCTGCCCGGAACTGTAAATCTTTACAGGACTAGGAAGCCTCTTCTTGCTCCTGCAGGGCAGCTGATGGTTTCAAACTGCTAACCTGAAAGTTAGCCGCCCAGTGCATAACCCATGTACCTCCAGGGCTCGCCTTAAAGAGAAAGTTCAGTCACTATTTGATGCCTAAATGCTGCAGGTAGCACTAGTCAAAGGATCTGGTTGTGTGCAGCATGTCTAGCTGCTTGAGAAGAGGACTTGTAAATCTTACTTCAGATGAAGAAAGCCTCCTTTAAGTATATCCTTTCAATCTAACCTGTAAGGCAACTTGATTTAAGAGTACTTCACGTTGTCCTCGTGGTTTTTTGTTTTGTTTTATAAGGAGTAGCACACCCTCAGGCACGTGGTGGGGGTGGGGGCAGTGTGTGTCCTTAAGCCCACACCAGGAGTTACCTTAAGATACCCCTACTGGCCTTCAGGGTGGTCCCCAGATAATGCCCTTCTTTAACTGGTACATTCCTTAGTATTAAATGTATGCCTTGAATAATGTCTTCTTTTAAATAGTACAAGAGGACAGAAATCCAAGGAGCCGATACCAAGAACTCAAGTAGAAAGAAAATGCTTTGAAAATGATGATGGCAGCATATGTACAAATGTGCTTGACACATTTGTGAGTGTGAGAAGAGCTGTAAGAGCCCCCAATAACATGATTTTTTAAAAAAATGGACAGGATCCCAGCTCCTTAGTTTGGCACACAGAGGCTTATCTCTGGCCCTCTTCATTCACCCATCCTCAGCCTGCAGTCCTTCCTCTGTGGGCCTCCCTGGCTCTCCCCCAGGCCCCTGTGCCTGCCACGTGCGTCCTCATAGTGCCTGGGATGTGGCTGGCGCTCTGTGGATGCTGGCTCCATGTGTGCCTGTGGGATGCTCGCAGATATCTCTCTCTCTCTCTCTCTCTCTCATCGTCAGTGCTTCATCCATTTCAGAAGCACTGGTGGTGGTGGTTCAGTGGTGAAATTCTCACCTTCCTTGAGGAGCCCCAGCCAGGGAGTCTCATGTGCTGCCATCTGTCCGCAGAGGCTTGTGTGTTGTTGCTATGATACTGAACACGTTTCAGCAGAATGCCTAGATTTAAGACTGAAGAAGAAGAAAGAGTTAGTGATCCACTTCCGAAAATCAGCCATTCGGAACCCACTGGCTCCATTGGTCTGTTCTTCAGCCTGGGGTAGGCCCAGCAGTCTCTTGTTCTTTTGTGCCCTGGGTCACCAGGAGTTGGGGGCCAACTTGAATGCAGCTGCGAACAATTTTGTTCTGAAAGCAAAATGTCCACATCAGTGAAAGAAGATTCTTTGGCTTTAAGCTTGGTACCCACAAGCCCTACAACCTCAACAAATGCCTTTCCCTGCAGGACTCGGCTGTACAACCCCTTAGAGTTCTGAGTCATTTGAAAACCCTCTTGCTATTAGAGCATTATGAATGGCCAGAGTGAGCATCCGAATCTTCAACAGTGAATGAAGTTCAGTATGCTCCACTACCTCAGAGGGGAGTCATCCAGGATGCTGAAAACAGATCATTTGGTGTCAATAAGAAACCCCAATCCTCCCTGGGCAGTACACAGGACACAAGTGAGCCTGCTGAATGGGAGAGGGGGCTGATACTTTAATTGAGGGGGTCTGCAGTCTTAACAGTCTTGGCAGGTACCATTCAGTGAGCACCTTTAAATTGGCTTGCACATGTGGTAAACTTTGGTTTGCTTTATACAACAAATATTGCTCGATAATTTGCCTATGTCGAGGTTTTACAATCATGGTATCTTTTCCAAATGAAAACACATATAGTCAGAGCATGTTCATTTCCTCCTTCATGTGCTGTTGGGTCCAGTTATGAAATGGTAGGTGTTTGTTTCTGGGCACACTCAACAGTTTTAACCTCCCTCAGTGTCACACAGGGACTTACCAAGCAGATGGACCTCTTTTGATAATTAACACAGGTCCACAAGCCAACCAAAAAATACTGAACAGTATTTAGTAAGGCACAGGAGTCACTTACAAATAAGGATACTTAGGCTCCTAAAAGACATGGCTTATTACCTACAGATCTGAAATTCTTAATTTTCCTGTATAGGGACTTGAAAACAGGATGTTAAAAATGTTTACCAAGTGAGAGGGGTCTACAAATGAGCAGTCAATTTAATTGTAAGAAGATTAGGGTGGAGTGAAACCTATTGGGTCATATCCCTGGAGCAATCTAAAGGAAATTTCCTCAGAAGTGTGCCCTGCTTCCTATATAAGTTGACATTATGGAAAAGATTGCTTGCTTTTTGCTGGGTTTGGATCCTCTACCAGGTTCATTGATCTCTAGTCCTTTGAACTTGAGCCAACAACCTGCCCTGTTGTCTACTGACACTGGGAGCCATCAGCAATTGGCCAACCTTGGGTTCAGTTGACGCTGCAGGTTAACATCAGCTTGTAGTCTTCCTACTGATCTTGAGATGATCAGCTTCCAAAGCTTCTAGGGTCAGGTGAAGCCTCTAGCTTAACATCTGACCCACAAAACTGGGGCTGGACCTGACCAGTTTTACAACTGTGTGAGCCATTTTCTTCATAAAAATTTCTCACTCCATTCCCACATACACAGACCTATTTCTCCAGTGATTTTGCTTCTGTAGAAAACCCAGCCTAACACACACAGCTGCCACTACTGACCGCACAGACCAGAAGCACAATAGATGGTCCTGGTTAGATTGGGGGGAAAATGTAGACTAAAATTCAGATTCCTAAAAAAAGACTAAATGTATATAGGTCTGAAGGAGATTAGAGGAAGCCCCAAGGCGATTGCCTTACGCCACCTTCTAATATGAACCGGAAACCTCCCCTGGAAGCCACATCTCAAACAAATAATAAACCCACACCCACTGGCATCAAGTTGATTCCAGCTCATAGCATTCCTGAATAGGGTTTCTAAGGCTGGGAATCTGTGCGGAGTAGATAGCTTCAACTTTCTCCCACTGAGCAGCTCATGGGTTTGAACTGCCCACCTGAGGGTAGCAGTTCCCTGCTTGGGGGACAGCTCACCAGGACTCCTCAATCAAATAATAAGAGTATAAAATAAACATTAACACTTATGAGGATTGTGCTTCATAGAGCTATCAGCCATGTGAATAGGCCAAGAGGGCTACATTTGCCAAAAAGCAAAGATTAGAAGGCTGGGAAATGGGGGGAAAGCAAAGACTACATAGGATTGGGAGGGGAAGAGAGATAAGCTGATGGGAAATGGGGAACCCAGGGTGAAAAGGGGAGAATGCTAACACACCATTGGATTGCAGCCAATGTCACAGAAACCTTTTGTGAATTATTTATTAGAAAACTTACTTGCTACGTTAAACTTTCATCGAAAGCTCAGTACATTGTGATTTTCTAAAAAGAAACACTAAATGTGAATGAACAATTATTTTATGTTTCCTTAGACTTCAAGCACTTTAGAAATCCTAGTTAGTACTTGTTAGTAAATGATTCTTTAAAATAAGCAGTCCTTAGTTTATTTACACAATAGCCTGAAATGAGCCTGTATGTTTTTTTAGGGCAGCTAGCTTATTAAACTTACCGTGGATTTTAATTTTCTTATGTTCCCTCTTGCTTAATTTAGTTGTTGCAGTTAGTTTAAGGTTGAAGCTAATGTCCTATAAAAATGCGGTGACATCAGATTCCAAAAGTGCGAGGTAATGGAATATACCATCAGAAGGATTAAGGTGGAAGTTTATTTTGTTAATATAGTAACAAAAATAAACTTCAGATTAAAAGAAGGGAGAATTTTCTAAGCAGGAGGAAAGCCTATATCCAGCCCATAACCAGAGAATTCTGATTAAAGTAGTTAGTAGGCAAATTGATTTTGTTTTTAGTTGCTAAATATTTCAAATGTAGAAAGTTAAAAAAAAATTTAATAGGACTCCCATAAACCCACCTCCTAGATTTGACAGCTGTTAAGGCCTTGCTCTGGGAGCTTGGGTGTCACACTGGTTCTGTTCTCAGCTGCCACCCAGAAGGGTAGTGGTCCAAACCCACCCATCAGCTCTTTAAGAGAAAAACGGGGCAAATGATATCCAACAGCACCTTCTTGTGTTTGCCTCGCACCTGTCACGTGTTTATAAGAAACAAATGGTTCCAACTAACGGGGTGCTTATTTCCTCAGAATCCATGTTCTTGTGAATCCTTCCTCCCAGTGTCTCCACACACCAGATGTATCCAGACACGATCGCACAGTCTTGTTTCCCACACTCCATTGTCCCAGAGATGGCACTTCTTCAGTCTTGTCTGAGACGCTGTTTCTTCAGCCTGGGCTGGCGGACTCTGTCCACGCGTCAGCACTGGCCACTCTAGGTCCCTTCCATCATTGCAGTGTGTGACGTGGCCAGAGTGTGTGGCCAAGTCTTTCTTTCTCCTACTGGTGGACAGCTGGGTTGATCCCCTAAGGTCTCTGAGGACTCGGGTTTCTCCAGAGCGCGAGCCCAATAAGGGACGGTGAGAATTTTGACAACAGTAAAAGGTTCCTAAACATGCACCAACTGAAACGCAATTCACAATCAAAATGCAGAGTGACTGTGAGGTGTTTCTGGCAGTGCTTCCCCATGTTGCGAGTTTCCCGGAGGACAAGGGTCTCCAGTGGAACGAAGGTCATGAAGCTCTCCCTGCTGGCAGCTGCCGAGATGGGAAGTCACTGGGGCACAGGAAAACTGCCTGATATTTTCAACTGTACAATCCGTTCCCAAATAGCATTCAGGTAGTTGTGCTTATGATACTGATTTTTTTTGGGGGGGCATCACTGCTCTCCGGTGGTGGGAGTAGGAGGCCCAGCCCCATTGCTGGAATTGAACCTCCATCCCAGTGGGCCGCAGTCCTGCGCACAACCACTACGACACCGGTGCTCAGCCCGATACTGATTTTTTTTTTTTAAGCCAGTTTTTAAAATAGACAATCAGGAAAGTCACTCTGGATTCTTGGTGGCTGCCCCGACCCATAGCAACCCTCTGTGCAAGAGAACAAACGCTGCCCCATCCTGGGCCCTCCTCACAACTGCGTCAGTTCGGCTCGTTGTGGTGTCCCCTTGGCTGAGCACGATGTCCTTCCCCAGGGACTGGCCTCTCCTGACCTGAATTGTTCGTAGGCAGTCATTGGACCCAGACAAGAACTTAGCAGGTCCACACTTGGTTCTGTTGTACACTAGGAACCCACTTGGCAGCACCTGACAGCAGCAGCAGCAACACTTGTTTGTGTCTACCAGAGATGGCCTGTTTGTTTTCCAGTCCATGGTGGTGTGATTTGAACCATAAAACTTGCCCTCCTTCAGTGTGAATTTTAGCACACAAGAGCAGGTAGTCCTGGGTACAGTCTCACGGAGCCCTGGCTGGGGAGGACCTTCTGGAGAGAATTGGCCCAGAGACCATCTTGAGAAGCTCTAGACCGGAAGGAACCCGTATTGGCCGGTACACTTGTCTGCTCTCCAGTCCCACCCTCCCCTGAGCACTGCGACAAGCACAGGCTCATCCCCACCTTCCAAGCAGGACCCCGAGTATTTCCCAACACCCTCGGAAGTTGCCCCTGCTACAGTCAGTGCTGTCTATCGATCTGACTTCAGTCATTGTCGTTTTACCTGTTTCCAGAATGCAGTATCAGTGAAGTCACGTCAGGAGCCTCTTTCAAGTTAGCATACTACTGCCAAGATTCCTTCATATTGTAGAATATATCAGCAGGTCAAACCTCTTTATTGGTATCGGTATGATTAGTTTCCATATATATTTAAGAGTAGTGGCATGTTCATGTTACAGACACAAGGAAAAAGGATTTCAGTCCCTCGGGCTTTGCCACTTACCACAACTGATTTTTCTCCCTGGTGTGTGTGTGTGTCTGAGAGAGAGAGAGAGAGAGATTGCTGCAGTCTGGTAACAGTTCACAGTGTTACGGTGTTATAGACCTGAATTTGTTGGAATGTTGAGGTCATGCTTTTATGTTGAATGACAGTGTCTACAAAATGTTATGTGCTGCAGATATCTTTTTTTGTTTGAAAAGTGGTGAATATATTTGCCTTTTTAATGATGCTAACATAACTGATTGGTGTTGTGTCTGATAATAACTTTCTACAACCCATTATAGATTCAAAGAGTTAATTCTCAAGAGAGTACCACAGAGTAGATACTGTTATCTTCATTTTATGGATGAAGAACGGAGGTTTCCATAGGGTTAAATGACTTCCTCAGAGCATGTGTCTAAGATGTGAAAAGTGTAGAATTTGAACCCAGGAGAGTGTGACTCCAGGGCCGTTCACCTCACCACCAGGCCTGAACACCTGAGAGGAGGGGAGCGTAGAAACGCAGGTGGAGGCCCTGGGTGATAGAATGCTACCTGCGCCATCTTTTTCTGGCTTTCTTTATCCTCGTAGTTTTTCAAAAAGAGCATATTTTGCGATGAAATGTAGTTAAATGGACACGTGGAACATCTTAAAGAAAAAAGATGTTTTTTCTTATGAAAAAAGAAAGCCAACTCACTTCCATCAAGTTGATACCGACTCATAGAGCCCCAACAGGACAGGCTAGACCTGCCCCTTTGAATTTCCGTAAGACTGACTCTTTACAGGAGTAGAAAACCTTGTCTTTCTCTTAAACATAAATTTAAATCAGTAGCTTTTGGTGAGAGAAGATGAGTCACATTAACACTGTAACTTTCGGATTTACTAGGGAAGGGTCCTGGGTCAAGACTCGCACCAGTGCTGAGTTGTAGGTTTCCCAGGCTACACCCCTTTCAATGGGGCCTAGAATTCTGTCCTGACTTTCTTCTCACTCCGGGCCAATTTAAAGCAAGCTAGACCCAAACATGAGACTGGCTACCTTAGCCAAGAGTTCCATGCATTGTCTCAAACACATCCTTGTGTTCCCAGTGCTGGGCTAGACTCATGAGCAGAGAAGGCAGCAGTGCATTGTGGGGACTGCCCTCCAGAAGTCTAGACGGACCAACTCACAGAACACCTTGAGAAGCGATAGGCTGGAAGGGACGGTCTTGGCTGACAGCCTTCCTCTTCCATGCTCCCTTTGCCCTGGCAACCCTCTTACAGGATGTCTTTGTAAATTGGAAGATGACACAGATAATAACACTTTGAGAGGTTTGGGCTTATTTCTGATTACTCCTTTGATAAGTGTATTGGAGACAGAGAAAGACCAACCGAAAGCGACTGTGTCCTTATGCCAGGGCAAACCCTAAATCATGGGCGTTGCATATAGAGTCTTTGATTTGACTCAGAAGAAAGATGCTGTAGAAAAGGAGGAACAAGGACCTTCGTTGTCATGGCAACCTGCGGGTCTTTGTAGTGGAACCCTGCATTTGGAACCCAAACCAGTCACCTTTTTGCTAACTACCAAAAACAGACTGATGCAAGCTAAGGAAATTATAGCACCCTCTCTCCGTGAGCTTTATTTGCTTTCTTGGAAACAGTCTTGCGGTGATTTTAATCCCTTCGTAGAATTGCAGAACTCCTTAAAGGCCCTACGTTTGCTACTCGACCTTGTATAAACTCGGCATCCAGCACTCTCCAGCAGATGCTGAGACTCTTAGAAGACCTCATACCTGCCACTTTTTAGGGAGGCAAGTTCAAAACCACTCTTTGCTGTCTGAAGGAGCGCCGGTGGCATAGTGGTTGCACATCTAGTTACTCCCCACACAAGCGGAAGCCACCAGCAGCTCCAAGGAGAGAGACGGGCTTTCCATTTTCTGAAGCGTTTTCAGAATCCCCCACGGGCAGACTGCCTTGATTGGAGGGTCGCTGTGAGCCAGCATCAGCTTGATGGCAGTGAGCTTGCTGTCTGACAGCTCCTGAAAAAGTGGAGCTTGTGTGGTGGTCTTTCCATTGCCCTGGTGAGGTTTCTTAGAGCTGGGCTGGGAAAGGCTAGTGTTGGGGGTGTACCGGAGGGATTCACATTGAGAAAAGAAAAGACGCCTTTCAGCACCCCAGCCCAGCTTTCTGTTAAGTAGCACCTTGGAAGAAAAAGGCGAAAACACAAGGGGGCATCAAAAGGTTTGTGGGAAAATGGAATGAAAAGACTGAGGGATTTTGCCATGACCTTGTTGTGTGCTCACCCCCACCCCCCACCGCTTGTGTGCTGTTCTTTTCTTCCTTTTACCAAAGGCCGGAAAATGGTTTCCTGGTTGGAGGAGTCTTAATCTAATTCACCCAGGACCTCCCTCTGGAGATTAAGAGCTTCTGGAACCATCCACTCTCCTGGCAGAGAAGATGGGGGGCAGGGGGAAGGTAGTCCTTGAACAGTAGCAGAGAGTGGCGGCACCACCACAGGGAAAGAGTCCACACAGGCCCTCTTTATGGCCCTGGAATTCAGGAGGTGCCCCCCCCTCAGCCTCTGCGATTGGCTCTTACCACCCCCCACCATCACGAGCTGGCGAGACACTGGAAATACCCCGCCAGAGTCCACTCCCAAGCAGCACAGGTGTAGATTCCAGGCTAATTCCACAAGTCCATTCAAGTATTTATTGAGGGCACCTTCTGTGCACCAGGCACGCAGTAAGTTCTCTGTCATCGGAGCTTTTATATTCTCGTGGGTTGAGGCAGACAAACCAGACCTGCCAGGCAGCACACAGTATGCGGACTGGGGCTAAGGGCAGCTTTGAGAAATAAACGGAAGCAGTGTGAGAGATGAAGCTCTTTCCAGGAGAGCTCTTCTCAGAGCTGACGTTAAGGGAAGACTTAGGAATTCATCAAAGCACCTACCTAGGGGAAGAACAGTCCCAGGGGAAAAAATAGAAGATGCAGAGACGGTGCCAAGGAGACAAGCAGAAGTAGTCGAGGTGAAGACAGACCGGTAGTGAGTAGATCAGTCCATGCCCAATACAAGCTCAGCTGCTGGGTTGAAAAGAGGCTATAG
>PVJH01026540.1:0-29928 GCA_004026705.1 Nesogale talazaci
TTCCCTGGAGAAAAAATAGTAGAAAGTGCCATTGATATGAACTGAATAATATCCTTGAAACCTGGAAACCTTCTGAATGACTTGAAGACAGACTGAGAACTGGTCCAGTGAGCCTATTTTAGTGAGGTAATGGGCTCATTTGATTTTTAAATAAGAAGATTTCTTATTTAAAGAGATGACAATATGCAGAGATGGCAAAGCTGTTTGGCCTATCTCCTTTCTTAGATCCCATAAGATTGTTACCTTCTAGTGAAAATTAATGTGCTAAGTGAATTATTTGTGTTTCTGCCTTAATATGTTTCTGACTACTTAAAAAGATCTCATAGTGACACAATGTGGTTATTCTGAAAGTAACAAGGACATTTGTAATTTGTAGAAAATATTTAAAGGACCTTTAGAAGTTCAGGTTATAGAAATTGCTTAAAAAGCTAATACATAAATTTTCCACATTTGAACATGCCATCCTAATTCTAATTTTTATATTTTTATCTATATTGTAACTTATTGCAGAGAGAGGTTGAAATAATCTCCCTTTTCCCTCTACTACCTGGTTTCCACTCCCTCTTAAAACTCACCTGAATTTTTACCTCTGTAATTAAATCTTTACCCCGTTTCTTGAGTTGTATTCTTACTATTTAGAAGGCCATTCCATGTCTGTCACTAATTCTCTGTCTTCAGGGCATGTAGGATAGTACTGGACTCTTAACAAAGTAAATGCATTGATTGATTTAACTCAGTAGATGAGACACTAGAGGAAGTAGATTTGCTTGAAGTCAATAAAGACCAACACCCCCTCCTCCAAAAACAAAACAACACCAAGTAACCACAAGTTTATGAAATTCTTGTTTCCTGACCAGTTAACAACCACCAAGTATACTTACGAGGTTCTTGGTTAGGAAGCTAAGCCAGGTGTGTTTGAAGTGTGGTAGGAATATGGAGAAGTCAGACGAAAAGTGAGGCAAGTCTACATGGGGGCAGGCAACCCTCAACCTCTACAAACTTCTTTATGAAGTTGTCAAGAAGCATTAAATATTTGCTCTGTACATGATTAGATACCAATGTAGAATATCGGGTATTTGGTAGAAATTGTAATATTAGTAATTACTGGGAATAGGTTGCTTTGTCTACCTCTGGAAATTATTTGTAGGAAATATGATATGGAATTTCTAGATTGGAACAACTTTAGTAGTCCACATTTACTTTTGATGGCCTATAAAAAAGCATTCTTCAGGTGGATATTAGGAACTTTGTTGGAGTCAGCATTGGACTGCTGACAGTAAGGCCAGTAATTCCAAATCACCAACTGCTCCATGAGGGAAAGATGCACCCTCTACCCCTGTAAAGGGTTTCGTACATATTCAGAAACCCACAGGGTCACTTTAACTCTGTCTTATATGGCTTCTCTGAATCAGAATAGACTCAATGGCTGTGAGTTTTTTTGAGTTGGCTGTAAATATCTTGAAAATAGTTGTTTTTAGTTAATCCAATCAAATGATTTAATATTTAAAGCAGATTAGTGTTTGGAAATATTTTTTAAATGGTAGAAAAAAAGGATTTATTTTCATAATGTTATTTTGCTGGGCCAAAATTTCTAGAAAGGGGAGTCATATTAGAAGGTCTTGCCTAAAATGGGAGAAAACTATGGATCAAACAGTCAAATCAATAAAAAAAGCAAGGCTACTGATGGACCCTCCTCGACCAGAGGTTTTCAACCTGTGGGTTTTGACCCCACATATTTCTAGTGGTCTTAGGAACCAAGACAGCGCTTTTCTATTCATCTCCAGGCCAGTCCACATATGCCCCATACATGCACAAGTTCCAGGTATGAAGACTGTTATCCATGCTGCTCCATGCTCGAAGACAAAATTTCATTTATTTGTCATTAAAAATAAATATTTCACAATGTATAATTGCATAGTTTTTGTAATCACTATGGTCTCATTATGTTCAATTTGTAACAATGAAAATATATCCTGCATATCAGATATTTATGTTGTGATTCGTAACAGTAGCAAAATTACAGTTGTGAAGAAGCAACGAAATAATTTTATGGTTGGGGGTCACCACAGCATGAGAAACTGTATTAAAGGGTCCCAGCCTTAGGAAGGTTGAGAAACGCTGTCCTAGACTATAACCTTTAGTTATCTTAAACCATAACTAGGGCTATAGAGAGAATTAAGACACTAGGAAGATAGGTACACTGGAAGAATGGTAATTAGCTATTTGAAATCAAAGGGTAGCTGTTACCCAAGAACAAAAGTATGGAAGGCAGAAAGGGACAGGAAAGGAGGAGGAATGGAAACAGAAAGCACAGGGAAGAAGTAGGATAATGATGTTACATTGAGAGTTTGCAATGAATGAATTAAAATATGATTGTAGAGTGAAAAACTGATTTACTCAATTCACAATAAAGTTATTTTTTAAAAAAGACAGGGAACATGAAGATCTGAATCATGTGACAAGAGTATTATGCCTTTAAAAGGGTATGTGGTGGGGAATAAAACCAGAGAGGGATTTTAAAAAAAAATAGTGTGAGATGTTAACTATTTAAAGATTGTAGGTCACCAGGTTTTTGTGAACTACACAGACATTACACCTTACTCAGCCAATTCTTGCTCTACAGGGTAATTTAAATATGCCTACTAATAGATTGCAGTTTTTCCATTTTCCCCTTTTAGTTGTGGAGTGAATTCAAACTTTGAAAACTTTGACCTTTTACAGAGTGGTACCTGGTGCACACTTCTCCCCTTTCTGCTTTCCTGTATTGGGTGACCTTGGACTAATGAACTTCTTAACTTCCCCGTGTTTCTGGCTTCCTCTCTGTAAAAGGAAAAATGCGACCTCCCAGATGCTGTAATTATGTAAAACCTTTTAGCACAAGACCTAACACATAATAAACACTTAACAAATCTCTTAACTGGGAAAATGACAGACTAGTTGAGTTAATAGCATATGAATCTTTTTCAAGGAGTCCAAGGAGCTCTGGTTGCATAGTGGGTTGCCCTTTGGGTTCTGCTCATAGGATCTTCAGTTCAAACTCACCAGCTTTGTAAATAAAATAAATGAGACTTTCTGCTCCTATCAATATTTATTGCTTCAGAAACTCGCAGGGGCATGTATGTCCTGTCCTATGAGACCGCTATAAGTTGGCATCAACTTGATAGCAACAAAATATGAGTGAACAGTGCTATTGATGCGTCAGCATTCAACCCTTCACCCCACGATTCCCAGCTACTGTGGAGAAGAAAGATTGCTTCTATAATGTAAAACCTCAGAAACCCTGTATAAGATCGTTATGGGCTGAGCTCCGGTGGCGTAGTGGTTGTGTGTGGGACTGCGGCCCGCTGGGATGAAGGTTCAATTCCAGCTCCACAGGAGCAAAGGCTGGGCCTCCTACTCCCACCACCAGAGGGCAGTGATGCCCCCCCCCAAAAAAACAAAAAAAAAAAAAAAAAAGAAGATCATTCTGAGTTGAAATCAACTTGGTGGCAGGGGGTTTGAGGTTAGTTAGCATTATTCGATAATTTCTCCTGGAATCTCACTTTTCTCGACTCCTATGAAGTCATTTTTGTGAAAAGGGTTGTTGTGGTTCCTGTGTAGCTTATATATAGAAGTTACATTTTTCAGGAAGTTTAATTTAGGTTTTATGTGTGGTGTAGTGAATTATGAGTTGGGCTGTTAACCTCAAGGTTAGCAGTTTAAAATCACCAGCTGCTCTGCAAGAGAAAAGATGAGGCATTCTACTTCCATAAAGAGTTACAATCTTGGAAACCCACAAGAGCAGTTTTACACTGCCCAAGAGGGTCACTACAAGTCGGAATCGACTTAATGGCAATAAGCTTGCTTGTTTTTGTTTATTTGTTTATATAAACTTAACTGCTATAGCCATATTTAGGTTGAGACATGGTACTTTTATTTGGGGAAAGATAACTTCTTTGCAGGTCTTTAGGATAATGTGTGTAGGTTTTTGGGGGTTTTTGTATCTAATTGTGTTTTGTTGCAGCATTTTTCAGGAGATAACAGTCCATCTGAATTCTTGTCACATTAGTAATCAGTGCTTCAGTATCAGACTTGGAAAAAAAGTGAGGTGGCATTACAAAGAGTGTTTTTCTTGTAATTTAATAGATTTTCTTTATCATGCAATCGTGCAGACATAACCAGTGAATTAGAGAGGGTTGTGCAAGCTGTCAGTAAAAAAGAATTGGGTGTCCAACAGAGTTAAGAAATGTCATTTTCTTAATGTGGCATTTTATAAATGAGAATACTGGTGGTGGGTTAGTTAAATTAGGAACACTACTGTATCTGGCATAGTGTATACTGTTTCAGACAGCATGGGAGCCTTTTTAAAAGGAAACTGTTTTGAGAATTCTAAACACTTGGATGATGTTAAAAAGTGATTACTATAGTGATAAAATGAATAAAATAAGTTGAATTACTTCTGCTTTATGAAATCCAATATCAAAACCATTATCCTGAGACTGATGAAGTAGTGAATTAGTTGAACATTGCCCTTTAATAGATAATAGCCCTAGAACTGATTAAAAAGGATATAGTTTTAAGGCAAATGTAAGTTTTTACAAATAGATCCATATTATTGAATCTGGAAACAGAGTTGAAATTTTTATATTACATACCAGTTTTATATTCTCTTAACTTGACATGCTAAGAAAAATCAATTATTTTCATCTTTTGATTTAAGTAAGTCAGCCAGTTTCTTTTATAGTCTAATGCTGACATTAATCATAGCCTACTGTATTAAAACTAAGGATCAGACAAAAAGCCTCCCTAGGCTGTGGATGTTTTTCCCAATTTAGCATGCTTTGCTATAATACTAATTTGCTTTACTTATCTTTGGGAAGCTTTTACATTTATATGTCTTTGAATCTACAGAGAAGTAAGTAATTAAGCTTCTGGACTAGTCTCTGTGAATTAAATTTTGAGTGTCATAGTAACCAGTGTTTTATTTCAACCTACCATATATACTCGAGTATATGCTGCCCCAAATATCAGCCAAGGCACCTAATTTTATCACAAACACAGCATTAGTAATGTGATAGAAAAACTCGGCTTATACATGAGTATGTATAGCACTTTATAGTTGTGTTAAAATCTGCTTCAGCAGTCATTTAAAAAAAAACAGACTAGGTCAAGATTCTATGTTGCATGATTTTAGTGAGTATAATTTTACCTACTCTTACTTATAGAATTTGGGTAAAGATTGAGAGTTTTGTTCTCTTAGAATATGATTGCATGAATTAGTTATTCATTGAAAATCTGCCTTTTTAGGATTTCTAACTTGGTTTGTGAGATCATCAAGTCTGTTGTCTTTCCCCTACGTTTTTCAAGGTTGATTATCTAACAGGCCAGCAATTTAAAATATAGTATCAGAAAATGGCATGTTCTTGAGTATCATCCTTACGTGACTATATTGTGATAAAAATATTGTACCAACTTAACATTTTGTGATTATTAAATAGAAGGAATGTTAGAAATAGGAAAGATGATTATTTTATGTATGGGTCCAAACTGGTTTTTGTTTTCTTTTTTATAACTTGTTCCATATCTTATATTCTTTTATAATGCTTTTGGTATAGAACTTAACATAGGCTTAGGCGTATTTTCAAAGGTTTTTTTCTATTTGATGTCATAACAGCTGATAAAAAGTGAAAATCCAGTCAGATTAGTTTTTTTAATGCTGCATAAAGTTAGAATAGAGCCTAAAATATATTTTTTTTTACTTTCCAAAACAACCAAAATTTTAGTTTCAACAAGCATATGTGCATCGGACATTGGATATATAAATTAATGTATAAACCTTGGTTAACACAATGCTAGAAAACTGCGTTAGGGTTTGCGGGACTGCAATCTTGAAATTTGGTAACAAGGGAAGATAATTTACTTTAAAATAATTTTGCTCATTTATTAGATAAGTGATAATAAGTAAGAAACAATAATGTACTATTTATTAAATAGTTTAAAAGTTTAAAAATAGTTTCTAACTTTATCCAAGGCCTTTGCACCAGATGGATCCTCTGTTTAGTTGTATGA
The DNA here is from genome assembly GCA_004026705.1 of Nesogale talazaci. Taxonomy (NCBI): domain Eukaryota; kingdom Metazoa; phylum Chordata; class Mammalia; order Afrosoricida; family Tenrecidae; genus Nesogale; species Nesogale talazaci. The sequence continues at coordinate 6,049 of PVJH01026540.1, forward strand.
GAACTGCAATTAAAATTTTGCATTTGGCCTGCAGGATCAACAGAGGTATAAAAGTAATTCAAAATTAAAGGTTAATTACATAAGGAGACATAATTAACTATATGGTGCCAACTTTGGTGAGCATTGCAGTTCATCTAGGTTTTACAGTATATTGATACTAGAAATCGGGTTCATTTTACTCAGCAGTCATTGTTGCTTTTTCCTTTTCACTTTTTAAACTATGCTGTTTCATTTTTTCTGGGGGTTCTAATTTTACTGAGGGGAAAAAATGGAAATGCAGTACAGTACTCAACCGTTTACAGGCTCTAAATGTACCTAAATGAGTTTCCATTTTTGTTACAAAGTCTCCATTCCTCCCTATCTTGCACCTGCTCCTTTGTTGTGCCCTTTGGTTTAACATTGTTCTCCTCCCCAATTTTCCTCTTCTCCTCATTATAAACTCATGGCAGGGTCTGCTTGGTGAGCTCATTCTCTTACAACAGCAAATTCAAGAGCATGAAGAGGAAGTACGCAGAGCCACTGGCCAGTATAACACGAGCTATGCCCAGCAGAAGCGAAAGGTGATGGATGGATGTTTTAAGGGGGCTACTGACTGATATGTTCACACTAATCAGCCATTTCTATCAAGAGTCCATGCCACCTTAGTCCACTCATGGATTCCCATTATGAGAAAGTGCTTTTGACAGTGGAAATTTGAAAGAGACCTAACTGTCATCCAGTTGGTAGCATCAACAAATCCCAGCATGGAATTCAGTTTCTGAAAATTAGGTAGTGAGTGCCCATGGCTTCGTGTTTAGAGTCGGATTGTGAATTGCTGCTTATTTGGCCTAGGTGCTGAGCCTCTCTGCTTGGTTTCCACATTTTCATTTAAAAGGAAAAAGCTTATTACTCCGGGTGGCCAAATTAAATTATTTAAAGCATGAAATCGACTTACTTGCTTTTAACTAAAATAATTATCAGAGAGTGTTCTTATATTTTACAGAAGAAAAGTACTTTGATTTACCTTTTGGGCAAAGAGATGTAGTTCTAGCATACTTTAATCAACTCATTTCATAAGGTTTTTCACATCCAGTAGTTAAGTCAATACAGGACCACCGAGGGATTGAACAGTGGAAATCTGTTGTAATTCCAGTTACCAAAGAACAGGTTCTCATAAAAGTTTTTATTGATCAAGAGGTTCTTAAAAAAGCAATTGGAGAATGATAATAGAAGTGTGCTTATTTATGTATTGTGAAAAACAATGTATGAGCCCCCAATAAAATGACTTAAAAATTTGATTTTACCCACAACCACCAGAGGGCAGTGATGCCCCCCCCAAAAATATATATTTTGACTTTTGTTTTTTTTGTTTGTTTTTGTTTTTTTGGGGGGGAGCATCACTGCCCTCTGGTGGTTGTGGGAGCTAGTTGTTTTGTTTTGGGGGGTGGAAGGTGGAATTTTGACTTTTATATCCCAAGGATAATATTCTGAGGAGATGCTTGGGTTGAAATGAATTTAAAGAAATGATTTTAAGTAATAAAGTCTGCTCATTTGGTTTATATATACATATAAGGTCAGGCCAGGGAAGTTTTGCAGTTAGGTACGAGCTGGTCTTTCAGGGAAAAAAGAGTCATATATTTGATTAACTTCCTACAGGCTCTACTAGTTAAAAGTCAGTATTATCACTATCAAGTAATATTTATATTGACTAACTTTATCTCAATTCCATGGCTGTGGAAACGACTATTGGATATTGTTAGGCTCTTTCAGTAAATAAATAATACAGATGGAAATAGAAATTAACAAGTTACAGTTTATGTAGTTTGTTAAACTAGATACACTCAGCTAAGGAAGGACTTACTTTAACCAGTGTCTACTTTAGCATTCTCTATCTTGCGTCTTATCATGGACACCATATAAATATTCTAACAAAATGCACGTTTAGACTAACAGCTGAACAAGAGTTGTCCACACCTTAGCTTTGTTATAAAACTTAAGTAGGAGGAGCTAGTATATTTGGCACCATAATTAGGAATGTGAAATACAGTTTTAGGTGTAAGTCATTCTTGCCGTCTTTTTCACAATGATAAAGTAATTTGGAATGAATCTGACAGGTCTGCCCCTTTAAGATTCCAAAGCATTGATGTGCTTTTGAATCTGACCACTGAAAGGGAATTAGTAAAGAATTGGCTGTTTTTCTTCCTTACAAAAATTCATGTCCCGTAAGCCTACTTTGCTAATCAGAGGTACAATATCTTTTAATATTTATTGCATTTTCCCATTGATCTGTGTATTCCTGCCGCTCAGGAGCCTTAGAGAATGGCACACCTACTTGGTCCTTTACTAAGGCTTCATGGAGTGCCAAGCTATGCTTATTTTTTTCTTATTGAAGGTTTACTGTGTGTAAAAGTAAATGATGTTTGCAGACAATTTTTCGTCTTTTTAAATGAAATTATTTCCTGCAGTTAGTTCCTTACCATCCTGCAAAACAGTTTTCTGTTTGCTGCTCATTTCCCCAAATACGTAGTACAGAGTCCTTCATTACTAAAATGATAAAAAGTCACGGTTTTTTTTACTCCAGTCAATTGAGATTTTCTAGAAGGCACAAAGTCCTGCAGGTACTCTTTATTGATTCTTAGCATGTCTTCCTCCTTATAGTCTTGAAAAGAATGAGGTAGGCTTCATTTTAGAAAAGCCTGTGGTTTGTAGGAAATAATGCAGTTTTCCTTTATGTTGTCGTTACTTGCCATTGAGTCCGTTCTGACGGAAACACTGGCTGGTCCTGTGCAAGCCTTACAATTGTTCCGTATGCTTGAGCCTCTGTGGCAGCCACTTTTATCTCAGCACAGAGAATAGATTAAGAGTGCCACTGGAAAAAAAAAAAAAAAAAGAGTGCCACTAGCCGTTTTGCCTCCTACATGGAATTTTTTTAGATGAGTCTTTTATATACCTATTTTGATATTTCAGAATAGGCCCAATGGCTTCCTAGGAAAATAAAAAGCTTCAGGCTTGGTTTTGTGCAGAGCTAGTAAAGGTTTTTCTCTTTCAGCCTTAGCTTGTTTCTGTGGAGCTTCTGCTCTTTCTCCATCAGTTTCACAGCCCTGGCATTGTAGAAAAGCTCTGGTTTCACGACCATTAATACCCATTTCTGTCTGGGTGAGTGTTGCATAAATTCAACAGAATATGAAACAAGAAGACATAGACTTTTTCTTGCCGTAAGTGGCTGAATTTTACCAAGAAGCAACATAATGGCCTTTAATACAGAGTATTTTAAAAGCAGAATACATAACAATAAAATACATCCAGATTACTGAATAAGACCTAGAATAAGTGACACTAAAAATAGCACCTGCTGGTCTTGTTAGAGAATGTGTATGTACTGATCAATATTTAGTAATTATTTATAAATGTAAAGGCTTTCTTCTGGCTTCCTAGAAAATATTAAGTCCAGTTCTTGACCCCACTACCATCTGCTTTAATAGAACAGTGAGATTAATGTTATGTTCCATTAGAAAGGAAGAGTATCAATAAACTCTGCTTGAGCTTTTCCTAACAATTGTGTCAGAAAGGCAAATGATAAATTTAAAGATATCTAAAACTATGACTATAAAATATTAATATTACCATAAAGAATGTAATATTTCAATGACCATATATAATTTTAATTTTATATGACTTTCTTTTTTAACCAAATCTCTTTAGCAAATTAATCATTTGTAATACTTGGCATATAATAAGCATTCTTTTTGTGTAATTGTAGTCATTTTTTAAATTATTGCCCCGAATGTAATATTTTATATTCATAATGGTTAAGATGGAATGTGTGGCATGCAATTACTAGATATTCACATTCAAAGCTAAAACACATATTATTTGTACGGGTCATACTAATTTAGCTGCCATTAGATGAATACTTAGTAGAACAAAGTAAATTAATTTTAGTACCTTTCTAAATGAATTGGGAATTTAGCATAACAATTATTTTATGATTACGCTGATACAGTATAATGGCATACCATACTATCAAAATATAGAATCATTTATTTCTTCATTGACCTTCAAGTTTTTGTTCTTTAAATGTGGGCTCCCTCTCTCAATTTGCTTGTCTCCTTACCCTTTCTGAGGCTATTAATAATTCTTGTTCACTCTGCATATACACTGTCAAAAACTTCTGAGTAAGCCTCTACTTAGCTGAGGTCATAGTGTCTACCAGTTGGGCAAGGTGAGCAACTCCAACGACCAGCAGCTTCATCAGGGCAGACCACGCTTTCTACTCCCTCAAGGAATTATAGTCTCAGAAACCCATGGAGGCCATTCTACCCTGTCTTACTAGATCACTATGAGTCAGAATATCATAAATATCAATAGGGTTTGGGGATTTTAAAAGAAATTTTTTAAAAAGCACCCTTATTTCTAGAAAGCAGAAAGAATAGGAATTGACATTTGCAAAGAACTTTCTGTAATATGAACAAGACTTATTAATGTTTCAATTTGCAAATCATCTTTTAAAATTTCATAAATATTTGCTACCATGATGTCTTGATTGCTTTAAATAGCCAATGAATGAAAATGAACAAAGAATTTAAATGAAAGTAAATGTAATTTTAAGCTATATTTTGTTGACTATGAAGTAAATTCATATTTTCACATTTTGAGTATCAAATTATGTGAATACTTTGAAAGACTGAGGGAACCTCACTGTGGAGTCAAAGCACTTATATAGATTTGTCATGAATGACATTTTCATTTATTAATCAATATATAATTGGTAATTGCATCTTGTATTTGGAATTAAATTGCGACTACTCTAAAATCTGTTCCAAAGTATAATTTTATTTTGTTTTTGTATAGTGTTATTACTGTTAGTATTAATAACACTTGAAGTAGTTTACACAACACTTCTGATTTTACTCTTATTTTTTGCTCTATATTCAAATCTGTTTTGATTGTTTTCCTTGGCTTTAGTGCTATCATGCATTTCTGTTTTATGGGTTAGCAGATACTGCACTGGAACTTGTTTAAAAACAAGTAAGTGCTCAAATTAAAGCTCTGAAAATGCATATATTTCTTTGCATTTGTCATGTTGCTCTCTTTACTATGCAAAAATGTGTGTTTACTGAAATGTTCTCTTAACCAATGAGCTTTTTTTTTTTAACCAATGAGCTTTTTGAAGAGCTGCAAATGATAACATGTATTATCTCATTTCCCAGAATGCTCTTTAATACAGACTACCTAGTGGAGAAAATATAGTTGCTGTATGTATTGATCTCTTAATTTTCTTAATAAGCGTTTTATATGAAATAACTAGAATGGCTTCCGGGAAATGACTACTTTTTGAATATTTTATTTCTTAGTATGAAATACCAAGCTATTCTTATTGATGGATACAAGTGTTTTTTTGCTTTCTTAAGCATTATATTTAAAATTTACTTTACCTAAATGTACAAGTAAAACCAGTTTTATTTATTTTGTTTTAAATTTGACTTATTGTACACTTCATGTAAGCCTAATTCTCACATAAAATTAATTTACTTTATATACCTAGGTTTCTGACAAAGAGAAAGTTGACCAACTTCAAGAAGAACTGCTGCGTACCCAGGTTAGTCTGAGTATTAAAAAAATAGACTTTTTCTTATTCTCTACTGTGTGTTTGGCATTGTGGAAATTAAAATATTTTAAAAAGCAAAACTTGGAGTGGTTTAATAATAGGAGGAAGTTTCAAATAATTCATGGCAATATGGTATTAAAAGGTAGTTAAATTTTTTCACGAACTGCTTTAAACCCTCTCAGAATATTATTGTCTATAGATGGAAATACAAAAACTAATCGAGAAGTAGAAAAAAAAGGAGCCAGAGGGTGTCAAGTTAACTAATTTATAAGAAGCTATAATGATGCAGTGCTTAAGCACTTGACTGCTGACCTGAAGTTGGCACTTTGAATCCACCGTTCATTTTACACCAGAATGATACAACTGTCTGCTTCCAGAAAGAGTACCATCTTCGAAGTACAGCAGAAATGGGCATTTCTGCTCTGTCACACAAGCCTGCTATAAGTCAGCATCGGGTCATTGGCAGTGAGTTTGGAGTTTCTGTTTAGTTGTCATTTATGTGTAAAAACCTTTTCTCAGTCAATCTTGTGCTTCTAATTTTAAAGGAAAACTACTCTGGTGGAAAGTCAGTGGATTATGCATCTATAAATCTATGCTTACATTATAGGTAAATTAATTCTGAGAACAAATACATTGAGTTGATCCTATTTCAGAGTTGTGCTTAGACCTTTTCCATTGCATCTTTAAAGTCTGCAACCGATCAGATGACCTTTTATAAAGATATTTCTGGCACTGTTTTGAAAATTTTCCCCTTCTGTAGTGGATAAAACAATCATTTAAAAAATCTGCTCTGTGCAGTGTAACAAATGGATCACATTAGAGCGAATATTGTCTTAATCCCTATTCCATTGTCACTTGCGCTATTTAAATAACATGGATATGCCATATGTGTTATTTTTTTTTTATTTTTTATTTTTTTTAGGCATCACTGCCCTTAGGTGGTGGGAGTAGGAGGCCCAGCCTTTGCTCCTGAGAGCTGGAATTGAGCCTCCAATCCAGTGGGCCGCAGTCCCGCGCACAACCACTACGCCACTGGGGCTCAGCCCATGTGTTATTTTTTAAAGTTTGAATACTTTTTCTTAGGAGAAAAAAATCAAGGCACAATCTAAGTGAAGTTAAAAAGCTATCGCTTTTTTGAGCCACAGATCCTTTACTCTCTGTATGTACTGCTTCTCAAATCTAAACTGTATGTTAGAATCATCTGTCCTCTAGGTGTCACATACAGTTTTTTTGTTTTTAAGGCTATCTCAGCCTGGGGAGCCTAATCTGCAACCACGGGTTCAGATACGCTGATCTCAAAAAAGGGCCTCAGTGTTCAGTGAGGACTGAGTGAAAGTATTTGAAACCCTTAGTCAAAGACTGGTCAAAAGGCTCTTGTTATATCATTTCATATCATCGATGTAGAAAATGGTGAGAATTTGAATTTTTATTGAATGCCCCTATAATGAAGACTTAAAAGTTAGATATAGTAGGAAAGTTTACTTTCTAGCGTGTGCTTGCTAATTCACTTTAAAATTACACATTTTGAGTATTTCTAAGTCACTTCATCAATGTAATTATCAAAGATTTCTCTCAATATAGTATTACACCATTGAATTGTAAGATATGTGAATTATGTGCCAATAAATCTGTTCACAAATAGATATATTTTGAAAGATTTCTCCAAATAAAGTACAGGCACAGTGATGCACAAAAAACAAATAAAGTACAGGCATAGAGAATTATAGTATTCGTATAACACTTTATATAAAGAGATAATAGTTATAGTTTAGTTTTCTCAAGATTTTCAAAGTTTTTTTCTATTTTTTTAAAGAAGTTTTTAATGTATATCTCTTAATAATCAAGCAGTGCATAACTTCAGAACTTGGGGGATTTTTTTAACCTAAGTTGAGTGGGTTTTTTTGTTTAGTGTTTTTGGGGGAGGCAGCACTGCCCTCTGGTGGGAATAGGAGGCCCAGCCTTTGCTCCTGTGGAGCCGCTGCTAGAATTGAATCTCCATCCCAGTAGGCCGCAGTCCCATGCACAACCACTCCGTCACCGGGGCTCAGCCAGTTTTGTTTTTTTAATCATTATATGTACTATTTTGTTACAGTTAAAGTACCAGAGGATCTTGGAACGATTAGAAAAAGAAAACAAAGAATTAAGAAAATTGGTGTTACAAAAAGATGATAAAGGCATCCATCATAGAAAGCTCAAGGTATTTGTGATTTACTTTAACATATTTTCAGAACTTTGCCTTTAAAATCTACATACTTTTAAGAGTTATTCATCTTTAAAGAAAAAAAATTATTCATCTTAAATGTTATTTTTACCAAGGCATCTAATTTATTATTATAGAATCAGAATTAAGAGTTGATTTCCATATAGTATTTATGCCATGTAATTGCATCATTTATATTCCCAGTGAACCATATATCATAAAAAATGGCATTTTTTTTCAGAAGGCTCCTTAGGCTTTTTTTTTTTTTTAATCATTTTATTGAGGGCTCGGACAATTCTTAGCATAGTTGACACATACATCCATTGTGTCAGGCACTTTTGTAATTTGTTTCCCTCATAATTCTCAAACCATTTGCCTTCTGCTTGAGCCCCTGTTTTCCACTCCTCATTTTTCCCATTCTTTCTGCTCCCCCTCCCCCATGAACCCTTGATAATATATAAATTATTGTTACTTGGTCATATCTTACACCATCCAGTGTCTCCCTTTATCCACTTCTTGGCTGGCCATCCCCCAGGGAGGGGGTTATGTTCAGATCCTTGAAATCTGTACCCTCTTTCTACCCCACCTTCCTTCCACCCTCCCAGTATCATCCTTCTCATCATTGGTCCTGAGGGGTTCTTCTGTCCCAGATTGCCTGTGTTTCCAGTTCCTATCTGTACCAGTGTACATTCTCCGGTCCAGCCGGATTTGTAAAGTAGAACTGGGATCATGATAGTGGGAGGGAGGAAGCATTCAAGAACCAGAGGAAAGATACATGTTTCATCGTTGCTACACTGTACCCTCACTGTCTTGTGCCTTCCCTGAGACCTTTCTGTGAGGGGATGTCCAGTTGCCTACAGATGGGCTTTGGGTCCCCACTCTACTCTCCCCCTCATTCACAATGTTGTACATTTTTGTTCTTTGATGCCTGAAACTTGCTCCATTCAACACCTCGTGATCACACAGGCTGGTGTGCTTCTTCCATGTGGGCTTTCTTGTTTCCCAACTAGATGGCCACTGGTTTACTTTAAGCCTTTAAAACCACAGACTCTATATTTTTTGTAGTGATTATCTACACTTTGATAATTAATATGAATAGTGTAAATCTTATACTTCCGCACTAAACAAACTACCTCATTAAGTAGAATCAATTTTAATGAAATTGATTATGTAAAGCTTACAGATTTTTATTTGTTGATAATGATACAGCTGTAAATGAGATATGTTCTATGTTTCTTACATATGGAACTACCCATTAGTAATCATAGCATAGATTATATGCAAAATAAATCTTGTAAAACTGAAAGCTATCAGAAAAATGGGATGCATAGAAATCAATATTAATCCAATGATCATGTGGTCTACTAAGCCTGGAATGGCAGGTGGAAGAGGAACAGCATCACGCTCATCCTCAAAAAGAACATTTCAAGATTTATCCTTATGTAGCATGCTGTTAGTGATGTGATAATGTCCATATGTGAACAAGAGAAAAAAATAGCAGTTAATAGGAGTCATTCCAAAGTTACAGACCAACCAACCACTAATGCCAAAGATGAAGAAATTTAAAAACCGTGCTATCAGAATGTATTGCTAATTACTGGTGATTGGAATAACAAGGTAGACACAAAGAGCTGCTAATAAGAAATTAAGCAGGAGATCACATGGTAGAATTTTGAAAGAACTGCCGCCTGTGCACTGCAAACATCTTGTTTCTAACATCATGTAAGCCACTCTAGAATAAGGCTGCGGACTAGCTGCAAGATCATGTCGAAGCCAAAGGCAAATGAAAACAAATTCACAAGAACCAACATATGACCTTGAGCATATCCCACCTGGACTTGGATACCATTTCAAGAATGGCTTTGACATATTAGGCATTAATGATAGTCCACACCAGTTGTGTAATGGCATCAAAGACATTGTACATGAGGAAAGCAAATGGTCATTGCATGTCAACAAACTGGTATATGTCAATAAAATTTTAATTTTTTATGGGGGAAATCCATTTATGAAAAAACACAATTGACCAAAAAAAGTCAAAAAAAATTTATTTAAACATAATTGTCACTTTAAATAGCAAGACATAATTATTTTCCTCCATCATAATATTACCTATTTAAAAATCATCCATTTTGGATCTGTAAGAAATGGATGCTCGTCTATACATTACACTAGAGGTGATGAGTAGGCAAACAGTAAAAAGTGAGTTCTGGTACCAAATAGGACTGCCCTTGACCTCACACTCAGCCTAGCAAATTGTCTACTTTTGACAAGTTATTATTCACCACTTTTCTGTAATTCATTTTAGTAAAATATGTTTTTGTTTTCATTTTTCTTTTTTTTTAGTCATTTTTGGGGGGGCTCGTACAAGTCTTAGCATAATCCACACATACATCCAATGTGTCAAGCACTTTTGTACGCCCTCATTGTTCTCAAACACTTGCTTTCTACTTGGGCCCCTGATATCTCCTCTTCATTTTTCCCCTCCCTTCCCGCTTCCCCTGTCCCCATAAACCCCTGACAATTTATAAATTATTATTATTTTGTCACATCTTGCACCATATGACATCTCCCCTCACCCACTTTTCTACTGTCCATACCCCAGGGAGGAGGCCATATGTAGATCCTTGAAATCTGTTCTGCCTTTCTACCCCACCTTCCCTCTACCCTCCCATTATCACTCCTCTCACCACTGGTCCTAAGAATTTCTTCTGGTCCGGATTCCCTTTGTTTCCAGTTCCTATCTGTACCAGTGTACATTCTCTGGTCCAGTCGGATTTTTAAAGAAGCACTGGAATCATGATAGTGGGGGGTGGCGGGGAGCAGTAGAGGTCGTATTCAAGAACTAGAGGAACATTGTAGGTTTCATCATTGCTACACTACAGCCTGACTGCCTTGTCCCCTCCCCAGGTCTTCTGTGAGGGAATGTCCAGTTGCCCACAGATGGGCTTTGGGTCCCCACTCTGCACTCCCCCTCATTTACCATGATACAATTTTTTGTTCTTTGATGACAGATAACTGATCCCCTCAACACCTCGTGATCACCCAAGTTGCTGTGCTTCTTTCTGTGGGCTTTGTTGCTTCTCAGCTAGATGGCCACTTGTTTATCTTCAAGCCTTTAAAGCCCCAGACTCTACATTCCCTGATAACTGGGCACCATTAGCTTCTTCACCACTTTTGTTTATGCACCTGCTTTGTCCACAGTGATTGTATTGGGACAGGTGTGCTTCTTCGATGTGGGCTTTGTTGTTTCTCAGCTAGATGGCTGCTTGATTATCTTCAAGCATTTTTTTAAAATCATTTTATTGGGGGCTCATGCATCGCTTTTCACACTATATTAATACATATATTGTGCCATGCACTTCACATGCCTGCTGCTGTTATCATTCTCCAAAGATCTACCTTTCCACTTGAGCCCTTGATACCAACTTCTCATCCTTTCCCCTCCATCCTTGCTCCCCCCTTCCCCCAACCCTCAATATTTTATAAATTATTATTTTGTCATATCTTACACTGCCCAATGTCTCCCCTCGCCCACTCCTCCAATGTCTGTCCTCCCGATAGGAGATTATGTGTAGACCTTGTAGTTGGCTCCTCCTCTCTACCTGACCTTCTCTCCACCCATCCAGTAGTTCCATTCTTACTACTGGCCCCAAGGGCTTCATCCTAGGTTCCCCATATTTCCATTTCCCATTCCTACCAGTGTACCTCCTTCAGTCCAGCTGTATTTGTAAGGTAGAAGTGACACCATGATAGTTGGGGGGGCAGAAGCCTTCAGGAACCAGAGGAAAGTTTTATGTTTCATCGCCACCTCACTGCACCTTGACTGGCCTGTCCCCTCCCCACAGCTCCCCTGTAAGAGCGAGTCCAGTTGTCCACACGTGGGCCTTGGGTCCCCACTCTACTCTCCCCCTCGTTCGTAGTGATCTGATTCTTGTTCTTTGATGCTTAATATCAACTCCCTTTGACCCCTCGTGATCACACAGGCTAGTATGCTTCTAACATGTGGGCTTTGCTGCTGCTGGGCTGGATGGGCACTTATTCACCTTCAAGCCTTTAAGATCCCAGATCTTTATCATTTGGTAGCTGGGCACCATCAGATTCCTCAGCTCTGTCTGCCTCTGCTCCCCTTTGTCTTCAGTGATCATGTTGGGACGGTGGGCACTTAATGATATGATTTTTGTTCTTTGATGCCTGATATCTGGTTCTTTCCACACCTCATGGTGTGCTTCTTCTATGGTGGGCTTTGTTGTTCCTGGGCTATATGACCGTTTGTTCACCCTCAAGCCTTTAAGTCCTCAGATGTTGTATCATTTGATAGCCGGCTACCATCAGCTATCTCCATCACGCTTGCTCATGCCCCCACATGTCCTCAGGGATTGTCTCAGGAAGGAGCACACACAGTGACACGGTTTTTTCCTGTTTGATGCCTGAGGCCTGGTCCTTTCAACACCTCATGGCCAGTTCTTCTGTGTGGGCTTAAATACTTCTCAGTTACATTGCTATTTGTTTATCTTAAGGCTTTGAGGCCTCAGACTCTATATCTTTTGATGGCTGGGCGCCATAGGTTTTCTTCACCACATTTGCTTATGGACCTATTTGACTTCTGTGATCGTATTGGGCCAGTGAGCATCATGGAGTACCAGATTAATAGAACAAAGTGATCTCGCATTGAGGGAATGTCTGCGGGGGGCGTGGGGAGGGGGCAAGGTCCAGCTTCTACCTTAGTACTAAATCCATAAATATATGTACCTGGATTTATTCCCTCCATATAATACATGTTTATATTTACATATGTACATGTCTGTGTTCAGAGCTCTGCAAGTGCCCTTTGCCTTCTAGTTCCTTCCTCTATTTCCTGCTGCCTTCCTCTTGTCCCACTATCATGATTGGCCTTCATTTGAGTTTCAGTACTTCCTCTCTGTTACATTGCCCTTACTAAGCCTTACCAGGCCTCCCACACCCTTCTCGCCACCGATTGTGGACCACTTGTTGCTCCCCCTGTCCCTGAGCCTCTCCATGCCCCCCATCCTCTCTTCCCGACTGCCCATCCAGGCGTGCTTCCTTCTTGATTTGGTGCATTTGGGGGGGCTCAGACCACATTTTTTCCCACCATATAACCCCCCAAAATATCCTCTGTCCCTGTCTGCTTCCATAGGGAGACAGTATGACAAGTCCTGTTTGCTCAGTCTCCCCTGTGGTGTAGGTCCCTGCAGGGGCATAGTCTTCTGGGCATTGTGGACAGGGATCGGATGAGCGTGGGGACCAGACTGGCTCTCTGTCTCTTCCTCTGTGTCCACCTGTCTCCATGTCTTCACGTCTTCAAGACCCGAGGCCTTATATCTTTGGATCGCCTGGCACCATCAGCTTTTTTCGCCACATTTGCTTATGCACCCACTCTGTCTACAGTAATTGTGTTGGGACAGGCTGGTGTACTTCCATGTGGGCTTTGTTGTTTCTCAGCTACGTGGCTGCTTGATTACCTTCAAGCTTTTAAGACCCCAGGCACTATTTCTTTTGATAATCAGGCACCATCAGCTTTTTTCTCCACATTTGCTTATGCACCCACTTTGTTTACAGTGATTGTGTGCTTATCCTATGTGGGCTTTGTTGTAAAACTTAAAATTTAAAGATAAATGAAGACAGGAAAAAGACTAAAATGGGTGTCAGAAAGAAACTCTGAAACTTGTTCATAAATGTAGAATGCAAAGCAAATAGAAACAAAGGTGATGTAACCAGAACTGAATATTTCAAAGGGAGCTCTAGAAGACAGTCAATTCTTAAGAAATGTATGAAGAATCATTTAATCCTATAGTTTTAATATTAATTGATGGATTCTATGGACAAGACATAGGAACCCTGTTGGCATAGTGGTTAGAAGTAAACCTCCATCAGGAAGGTCAGCAATTCAGATCTCCCAGCTACTTCACAGGAGAAAGGTGGGTCTTTGTAGTTGCATAAAGAGTTAGTCTCAGAAACCCACAGTGGCAGATCACTGTGTCACTGTGAGCTGGCATTGAGTGGATGGCAGTGAGTGTGGGCAAAATATGGAGCCATGCAGAGACAACAAACAGCAAAAGATAGATTTACCAAGAAGGACTTGAATAATTCTTCATTATTTCATGGGTAATAGGTGATCAATAACTGATGCTGTTCAGGAAAGAACTCAGTGCTATACTGAGGGCACTGGTGAAAAACTACAATCTAGGAACTGACATTACCAGTTGAGATGTTTCAACAAATTGAAAAACAAAAGCTCCTCCTTGAAATTTTTCAGCATAGATAACTGAATATTTCCCATGTTGGACCCCAGCCCAACATGTAACCAGTATTATCACCAGGGCTCCTACCTTAACTCAAGAGAGGCTGATTGCTTTGTCTTTACTACCAGGTCTCTTTGCTTGGTTTTTTTGATGTTAAGGTCCTCTACTCAGGCATTTAACATTGGCTCTTTCATAGCTTTTTTTTTTTTTTAACCATTTAATTAGAAGATTAGAAAATCTTCAGTGTTCTTTATTAAATCAGCATATCTCTAAATAGCTGTAGGAAGTTGGATAAGCAATAATAAGCTATAGAATTTTAGTTTTTACTATGAATCTAGTGCAGTTACTTAAAACTACAGTGATTATGGAAAAACATGGAATTTACAAACTTTTCTCTTGACATTTGTGATATTTTAATGTCTTTACTGTTTTAAATTATTATGTTTTTTAATTTTATAGAAATCTTTGATTGACATGTATTCTGAAGTACTTGATGTTCTATCTGATTATGATGCCAGTTATAATACACAAGATCATCTGCCACGAGTAAGTAGAAAATTAATACCCTGCTAGCAAAAGCTATGCAATAGGTTCACAAGGAAAAATGCAAATATATGTCTAAATAACCAACATAATTTAATTCATGTGCTGGTGATTGATATCCTGGGCACTTTCTGTTGAATTATAGTGCTTAATTTTGCTCTCTGGGTTTCTTAAATTTATTTGTTATGAAGGAATGTTATCAAATATTTGGCATTATGTATTTATAGTATTTGTAATACTAAAATACTTTAATAGTAGAGTCAATTAAGCATGACGACAATTACCCTCATAGGGATTGGGAGGAATCTAAACACGGTGCTTAGGAGAAAGAAGTATAGAAGATCAAAGACATAAATCTGATTCGAACAGGAGAAACTTTGTCAGTAGATCCCTCCCTTTGATGCAGACTAGACCCGATCTGAATTCCAAAATGTTCTGTAATTTGTGTGTATGTATTGTGTTGTTTGGTTTTTTGTTTGTTCATATTAGAGTGTATCTCAGAGGTGTTATATCAGTGGAGGCCATCTTCTTGAAGCTGTTATTTGCTTTACTGATTTTTGTTATATTAAACCCAGGATTGACGAACCTATAGGGATAGCAAGTAGAATAAGAGGAGAGATTGGAGG
Organism: Nesogale talazaci; assembly: GCA_004026705.1. Taxonomy (NCBI): domain Eukaryota; kingdom Metazoa; phylum Chordata; class Mammalia; order Afrosoricida; family Tenrecidae; genus Nesogale; species Nesogale talazaci. The sequence continues at coordinate 21,268 of PVJH01026540.1, forward strand.
GTAAAAGGGAGACGGTGTCAAGGAGTCCATGTGGAAAAAGAATCTTTGAAAGCTGTTGTGGTAGCAATTGTATAATTCTGCTTGACATGATTGAAATATGAATGATATGGTATGTTATTAAATCCCAACTAATAATGAAAAGAAAAAAAATTAACCTCAGAATTAGAAATGTGGCTTAGTAGCAAAAAACTAGCTATTGGAAAGTCTTTATGGAAAATTTTAGAATTTGTGATTTAAACTAACATAGGTGGTTTGCATAGTTTGGCCTTACATGATGAATCCAATTTTGTTGCTTTTATTCCCTGTCTGTATATCTACTGTCATTTCTTCGTAAGAATATTTTGTAATAATTGAGCTTTAGATATTTTAAAGAATTAAGCGTGCCAAATGTTGATTCCATATCTACTTTATTTTTGTGCCAGAAAAATGTGAGTGTTATTTGTTTTGTTGTAGGTTGTTGTGGTTGGAGATCAAAGTGCTGGAAAGACTAGTGTATTGGAAATGATTGCCCAAGCGCGAATATTCCCTCGAGGCTCTGGTGAGATGATGACACGCTCTCCAGTTAAGGTAAGAAAGTAAGCCTTCTAAATGGCGCTCCTCTGGAGCATGAGCTTTGTGCATCGTGCAGAAATGAGGAGTTTCAACTACATAAATATTAATGTGTAGCATTCAGAATCAACCCTAGTTTATGTGGAAACGGGAAACAGCGAGAGGGCAGCAAGATAGGGGCTGAGTGGGTGAAGAAATAGTGTGGAGAGGAAGATAATAAAATATAATTTACAAGTGGAGACAGGAAATTTGGGTACTTTTCTAGTTTTACTATGAAAAAACACAATTTATCTAGTTTTACTCTTGGAAAAAACCAAAGACATTGAGCAGTAGCTGCCAAAATGTATTACATCAAGGGAAAATTATTAAAAATTTGTATATGGTAGATTCCATGGTCAGTCAGGGAAAAAAGTAATAAGTGTAGGAGCAAAATTGCTGAGGTTGCACCATAAAAGAAGCTCACTTGCCTGTGCGATCATGAGGTGCTGAAACAATCAGGTATCAGGCATCAAAGAACAAAAATCAAAATCAATGGACCAATTGATTCCCGATACGATCACTGAAGACAAATGGATACAGAGGCAAACAGAGTAGAAGAAATGATGGTATCCAGCTACCAAATGATTGACTATCTAGTGCCTCAAAGACTTGAGGATAAACAAGTCGCCGTTTAGCACAGAAACAGCAAAGTCCACATGGAAGAAGCACACCAGCATGTGTGATCAAGAGGGGCCGAACGGAGCAGGTCTTGAGCATCAAAGAGCAAGAATCACATCATTACGAATGAGGGGGAGAGCAGGGTGGGGACATAAGGCCCACTGGTGGGTAATTGTTCACCCCTTTACAGGGGAGTTACGGGGAGGAGACAGCCCAGTCAGCCGGGCAGTCATGATGCATACAAGTTTCCTCTAGTTCCTGAAACCTTCCTCCCCCCAACCATAAAGGTCCCAACTCTACCTTAAAAGTCCCGATGGACTGGAGAAGGTACACTAGTAGAAAGGGGAGCTGGAGATATGGGAAAACTAGGATGGAAGAGCCCCTTCAGGCCAGTGCTGCTGGATGGGTGGAGAGAAGGTGAGCTAGAGAGGGAACCAATTGCAAGGTTATACACATAAGCTCCTATTGGAAGGACGGGAATCAAAGGAGTGGGTTGGGGGAGAGGTCGGGCAGTGTAAGATAAGACAGAACAATAATAATTTATAAAGTATTGAGGGTTGGTGGGGAAGGGAGAGCAGGAGAAGAGGGGGAAAAGATGGAAAAGCTGAATAAAGGGCTCAAGGGGAAAGGCGGATGTTTGGAGAGTGAGGACAGCAACGAACATGTGAAAGTGCTTGGCACAGTTTGTTTATTTATGCATTGTGAAAAATGATGTACGAGCCCCCAATAAAATGATTTTTAATTAAAAAAAAATTGCTGAGCTTAAAGTGGTTAAGAGTTGAGTATAATTAGCTGAGAGAATCCTTCCATGAATGTATAGTCAGGTTGTCTCTGTGGACAGCTACTTCCTCTGCCATGAGACCAGAATGGAATAGTTCCCATCTCCCTTTACTGAACATTTTGATCAAAGATTCTATATCCTTATCAAAAGAAGGAGTAAGGAAATATACAACATTTCTGGTTTCATGTAATCCATTCTTTCTAGAAACCTAGGGGTTGTGTCAAAATATTGATCCAAGAAAGTCTTCAAAATTCAAATAAAAATACCCCCCAAATCTTCTTAAAAGCAAGCACTAGTTTAGCTTATAGAGTAAAAAATGTCCACCTTCAGCATTATGCTCTCTCAGCATCTGTCTGTGTGAGATCAAAGTGGCAGTAGCAACTTGAAAATTAGATAAGAACCTGAGGGGTCAGTGTTAATGGGAGAGGAACATCTCAGAACATCAGGCCAAGAATGGTTTCAAACTCCATGTAACCATTGCCACCAAACTGAGAAACCCTGTACACTAAGCCGTAGCTCTACCCTCCCTTCCCACCTCTCCTTCCCGGCCCCATCCCACCTTTCTCAGGTCCTCTGCTTGGCACTAGGCAGAGGGCGGAAACTTACTTGAGTGCTCAAATTTGTCAATTATTCCCCAACCTTCCTAATTCATTGTCCAGCTTTCACATGCGTGTGAGGAGATTGAAGATACCACTGGTTGGGTCAAGTGCACCGTAATCCTCAAAGTGACATCTTTGCTCTTCACTTTAAGGAAGTCTTTTGCATCCCACTTGCTCAAGCCAATAGTACATTATAGAGGATGGACTGTAATAAATAGTGTGCTAAAAGGTGGTCCATGCTATGCAAGTGGAGCCAGACAGGATGTAGGTCCGCCACGCTGAGAAGGCCGTATTGAAGCCAGGTCTTGGCAGACAATGAAGGAGGTAGTTATGGGGATATCTTGGGGCAAGAGTGTTCCATTCAGAAGGAATAGCAAGTGCAAAGCCTTTGGGGTCATTGGATGGCAATCTAGTCATCAAATACTGAGGAGGAATGTGCATGCGCAGCACAATGAGAAGTAGGTGATAATGAACTCGGAGGGCGAAAGGGAAGGAGGGAGAAGCAGTTCATTGGGATTTTGTGGCCATTTCACAGGCTTAAATCAGGAATGCAGTGCAGAATTTTAAGAGGAGACTAAGACTGTAAAGTTAGAAAAGCAAAGGGAAGTGTGTACTTAGCCTTTCTCAAGTTCAAAGAACTGAAGAAAGACTTCGAGCCTCAAGCTGTAATATTGAAGGATTCTGAAGAAAAATATTGAATGATGCTTGATGCACCCAACGATGGAAAGAATACAGTCACTGTACCAAGAAGAATTGATGAGCATTCTGCCATTTCAGGAAGTGTGTATGATTGAGAACCAATGGTACAGAAGAAAGAAGTCCAAGCTAAACTTCAAAAGAATTGGAGTTGATAGAATACTAGGAGAGGTATTTCAGTGGACAGATATAACATTGGAAGTATTCTATTACCTGTTCCAAGAAATCTCAAAGAGAGCTGCATAGGCAACCAACTGAAAAGATATTAAGTGCCCATTCTGAAGAAAATGTGGAGATTACTGAGCATCATTAATACCACACTCAAGTGAGTTTGCTATTGATAATGAAAAGTGATTTCATCAGGGAGCTGCCCGAGGTCCAAGCCAGAATTGTCAGATGGCTGAAAGCATAGAGCAGCAGAAAGATGATGTTCTTCTTCAGTGCTGTAAAGTCAGTTCTGATTCATAACCTGAGTGAAATCTTGCCCAGTCCTATGCTATTCTCAGTAATTGCTGTGTTTGAAGCCCGTAGTTGCAACCATGTGTCACTCCATCCCCTTGTGTGTCTTCCTTGTTCTGCTGACTTTCCACCTCACTCGATGTGATGTCCCTCAGACTTTGGTCCCTCCTAATAGCAAATCGAAAGTTCATTGTTTGCTTGCTTCTCGGGAACTCTGCTTTTTCTATGATGGGTTTGTTATTTCTTCTGGAAGTTCATGTTATATTCAGTATTCTTCACTGATCCTGTAACTCAAAGACCTCAATTCTTCCCAGTTTTCTTATTCATTGCCCAGCAAAGGAAGTGATTAAAACTACCGTGGCTTGGGTCAGGTTCACTTTCGTCTTCAAAATTACATCTTGACTCTTTAACCCTTTAAGTAGATCATGCACTGCATATTTGCTAAGTGTAATAAATCATTTGATTACTTGACTGCTGCTTCCATGAGTGTTGATTATGGATCCAAGTAAAATGGAATCCTTGCAGCAACTTCACTCTTGTTGCTTTATCATGAGGGTGTTTATTAATCTACATCGTTGACTCAATGAATAGATGATAAATAAATTCCCATTTACCAAATAAGTTCCTGTTGGAAGTTGGATGTAAGATTTTCTTTGGATTTACAGTTAGAGGGGTGGTTTTACGCATGGTGCTCTGTGTTCCATTGCGAGAGCAGCAGCTTTGTAAGTCAGAGCACACCTAAAGTTTGTATTATTTCACGTAGCAATGAACTTTTAGGGGATATCACATATTTGAATGTGTGTGAGTAGTACATGGGAAAAAAATCATTGTATTTTCCGTCCTACGATGTTGACAACCGCAGGGGTGCCATTCATATCAGCCTGAAGCAACACTAATATTTATGTACCACAGAAGCCCTGCGTGGGGTACGTGAGGACTGTGGGAATTCACCTTCATTTTGATTGCATAATTTTTTACTAATTTCAGGTAACTCTCAGTGAAGGTCCTCATCACGTAGCCTTATTTAAGGATAGTTCTCGGGAGTTTGATCTCACCAAAGAGGAAGATGTAAGTTGAAGAGCAAGAATGTTGCATTGTCTTTTAAAAGCTGCCTGCTACTTCTTGGTAACATTATAAACTGAACAATTATAAGGCAAAGCAGTATTTGTAAACCAAAGCTTTTCTTGGGATTTTGTTTTCTATTATAGCTTGCAGCACTGCGACATGAAATAGAAATCCGAATGAGGAAAAATGTGAAAGATGGTGCTACTGTTAGTCCTGAGGTAAGGGCTACAATTCAGTGCAGTGACTTTTCATAACTAACCACAGTATATAGCAGGGGTCCTCAAACTACATGTAGCCCGTGGGCCACATGCGACCCGCCGAGGACATTTATCCAGCCTGTTGGGTGTTTTTGCTGCCGCTCTTATCCTGCTTAGCAGCCGATTCATCCCGGGCCCGCAGTGAATTTGTTCATAATTTTTTTTTTTAACTATAGTCTGGCCCTCCAATGGTCTGAAGGACAGTGAACTGGCCCCTGTTTAAAAAGTTTGAGGACTGCTGGTATGGTTTCAAATAAGTCATGATGTTGGCATTGATGACTGCAGCTATACCGATATGGTGTGTTTTGTTTTGTTATTTTAATATTCCAGGTACTTTTTAATTAAAATATTAATAGAGGTTTTGGTCATTGGATTAGTATAATTCTACCTTTCTCCACATTCCACCCCCCCTAGGAATAATTACTTCTAGGGTTAGAAAATACTATTTTGCGTACCATAGTAGAATGATTGAGATAGAGATGTTTCAGAATATATGTCACCAGAAAACTCTGAATACCTCTCGATCTTCAAGTGTGTTTTGTTTTTTGTCTTTTTTACCCCACTTGTGTTCTGGAATAGACAATATCTTTAAATGTAAAAGGCCCTGGACTGCAGAGGATGGTGCTTGTTGACTTACCTGGTGTGATTAATGTGAGTAGAAATAAGCATGTGTTTCATTTATTCATATTGTGGGAAACATTTATAATGACATTTCAAACATTTTTCTTTAAGACCGTGACATCAGGCATGGCTCCTGACACCAAGGAAACCATTTTCAGTATCAGCAAAGCGTACATGCAGAACCCTAACGCCATCATACTCTGTATTCAAGGTAAATCTATCAGATTTAGCATTCTCTTGGTTTTGCCTGGTTATTTGGAAGACAGTTTTAAAGAGCTCTTTGTAATACAGACCTTACTCATTGCAATATGGGAGCAGTGACGTTACTAGGTCCTGGGTAGTCAGGGTGCTGTGTCATTAGTGCAGTCTGCGTAGTGAGCAGCCTCTGCCTTTCCTGAGAACTGGCTTGGGATTGTTTTCTGTTTTTTGCCTAAGACTAATCTTGAGACAACTCCAAGTTTCATTTTCCCACACTTAACCCTGACATTCATCTTCTTAGTAAAAAATTTACACCAGATGTATACATATATAACTTTTAGAAATGAATGATATGTGACAAGAATCACTTCATAAGCTTTGCAGCAAAGATCACAAGGAAAATGACTGATATATTTCCTTCTGTAGCATTCTGAGCTTTCTTCTGAATGTGTACTTGTGTATGTGGTATTCTTTCTCATACATTGCGTGTGTGATTAGAATTGAAGTTGAGGTGGTTTCAATAGGCATCATTGGCATATCAATGGCTAGAATGTCTTTTCATAACACAGATAAATGTAGGAAGAATATTTCTTAATATCTATAAATGCAAGGCTGTAGCCAGTACTGAGCTTTTCAAAATAGCTTTGCACTTATTACCATGTCACTTCTCCATCTTTTTCAGATGGCTCTGTGGATGCTGAACGCAGCATTGTTACAGACTTGGTCAGTCAAATGGATCCTCATGGAAGAAGGACAATATTTGTTTTGACCAAAGTAGACCTGGCAGAGAAGAATGTGGCTAGTCCAAACAGGGTAACGGCAAGTTCTTTATTCTGACATCAGGCTCTTTTGTCCAAGCTCCAGATAGGGTGGGGAAACGGAAAAAAAGAATAGTATGTTTTGTCAGAAAGTAGTATCTAGATTTTGCTTGGTTCCTATTAAAGTATTAGTAATTAAGGTTAAGTGCAGTTTTGTATTTATGTGCAAATTTGGGGCATTAAATAAAATGCCATAGTTACAGTTCATTTCCTTACTAATCGTCTTGACTGCAAATCTTGCTTCTGCTCATTTAGATAATTTTTGATGTTGACATATGCTCTTTAATTCAAGATAATACTTTTTATAGTATTTGGGGAGTTTGGGTGTTTTGTCTTTTTTTTAGTAGATCTGCATACATTTGGTATAAAACTAGACCCTTTCCTGAGGTCATTTGGTTGTAAAAAATTTTCACCTCTATTAAAATATACTGCATTATACATTGTTACAGCAGAAAAAAAAGTTGGAAAAAACATTGGATTGGGTATTAGGCCTCAGTATTTTTTTTTTTTTTTTTTGCCCTCAGTATTTTTATCTGTGTTTTACCACCAACTAGCTGTATATTCTTGGGCAAGCGTCATCACTTACCACAAACTAATCAATGCAGAATCCGTCTCATTAGACTAGTTCAGGGTTGGCAAACTTTTGAGAGCCAATCCTGTTCCTTACAAATCAAAGCTATTCAAGAGGCATCGTTTTATTTTTACAACAAATGAAGTTACCTATGATAGTTTTATTTTCGTTTTCCGTGTTACATCTGAGCCACACGTAGGTACTGAAAGAGCCACATAGGACTCAAGAGCCCCAGCTTGCCATTTTTATTTCTGTGTTTCCATGAACTGTGACATAAGGTGTCCCTAACACTAGTGAGTCATGTTGTTTAGAATTACTTTGTTGAGCTCTGTGGCATCATTGCTCTCTATCTTGGCCTAGGGTATGCTTCCTGATGCATTGTAAAGGCTGAGTCAGGACTGTGAGCACCTGCCCTTTCTGTTTTCTTGCTTTTGTTTTCTTCTCGCTTCTGAGAGAGCTGTTTGTTTTTCTTTGAAGTGCAAATGTGTAAGGTCTTTCAGAGACAGAAAGAGAAATCTAATTAATAGATTTATTGAGGGAGGTGAGGTGTGTAGGGAGCAGGAAATCAAAGGGAATGAGGTGAAAGGGGTTTAGGATAGCCACATAAAGAAATGTTAGAGCTGGCCCCTTGTCTAAAACCAGAGACTTTGCTAACTTAAAAGGTATAGAGACCATGATTGCCACCAGTACAGAAAGGAAGAGAAAATGAGATTTAATACAGACCCACTAACAAACTACAACAGACTCTGGTGAGGAAAGAGTTAATGGCTGCTGCTGCTGCTGCTGCTGCTGCTGCTGTAGCTGCTGCTTTGGGGAGCCTGCTGGGGAAGGGGTGGTGGAAAGAGTCAGGAAGGTGCCAGCTAGAAAGAGCCATTGGCATTTCAGGTCGCAAGCAGTGGTGAGAGGCAAGGGAGAGAGAGCCCACGAAGGAAATTCCACAGTATTTGTGTCTTTGGAGCTATCTCTAAATTGGATAGACATGATGAACCTCGCGCGTCTTTCTAGTTGGTGCCGATAACTCCAATGGCAAGCTGATGTCACTTCATCTGGCAGGAAAACGAGCTTAGTTACAGAAGAGGTGCCTGCTGCTGTCTTCCGGAACACTGCCACCAAACCCCAGAAAATGAAGCTTTTTTCAGTCCTTTTTATTTCAAAGATTGAGTGTTTGCTTAGGGATATAACTCGTCTTACAGGAGATATTCTTAACCAGTTATCTCATAGAATCGTCTCAACAACTTTTTTTTTTTTCTCTCAACAACTTTTATGGAGAAAGAGAAGTAGCTTATTTGGGCTGAATTGCTAGTGAGTGAAAAAGCAGAGATTCTGATTCATACTAAGTACTTTCTGATTCCAGAACACCATACATCATTCCAAATCTTAATTATAGTTC
>PVJH01026541.1:0-29908 GCA_004026705.1 Nesogale talazaci
TCTCAAGGTAGTAGATGATAATCTAAATTAGAAACTGTAGTTATTTTTACAGGAAGTTGTGGGGTACCAAAAAATTTTTATGTCTTGTTGTATTTCTGTATCAGTGTCAGCAAGTTTTGTGGACAAATTGGATATGGAAAGTGAGAGGTGAAGAAGACACAATGGTTCCTTGGTGTTTGGCCTGAGGAACTAAAATGATATGCATGGCAGTTAGTTAGATGTTCTGAAGACAAGAAAATAAGACTTATTTGTTGAGGACAGGAGAAAAGACATGCTCAGGAATTTGTCTTTGCATATGCTAAACTTGAGGTATTTGTTAAGACTCCCAAGTAGTGTGTGAGTAAGCATATGCATTTTTAAGTTCAAAGGTGAAGTCTTGACTTGATAAAGATTTAGGAGACACTAGATATAAGTTTAAAAATTTGAGACTAGTGACATCATCTGAGATGATGAAGTAGGCCCTGAGATCAATAATGTACTGTCAGGGACTTGTCTACAGAGACAGTTATGGGATATGATGAAAGAAGAACCTTGAGATAAAATGAAAGGCAAGGGAGAAATATAAGAGCTTATAAAAAAATTCATGGAATAAATTTTATTCTCTTGTAATTTCATTTCCCTATAGACTTTTTGAAGCTCCCTCTTATCTAGAAATGAAGTGGGGATAATGGGAAGTGCTTCAAGAATGAATGATCAAGTTGTTTGTGGCATCAAATCAAATGCTGTGGGATTAAGTTGGACAATTGGATTTAGATCTTGGATGCAGGTTACCTTGCCCCAAACAGCTCTTATCACTCTTCTGCATTGTTGATGCCTTCTTAGCTTTACTGTCTTTTCTCATGTCACAGGCCACATGAAATGATGAGTAAATAAAAGTGCCCTGGAGTTCTATGTCCCAGATTAAAACACTAGTTATATATTTACTAGTGTTTGAGTTTGGGCAACTTATTTAAGCTTTTCTCTAAGTTATATTTTTCTTATCTAAAGGAGAGGGAATGATTTTAACCACTGTTTGGTTATTCTCCCTAACTCACTGCTATTTGGTCAGTTCCAATTTATAGTGGCCTTCTAGGACAGGGTAGAACTGCTCTTGTGGATTTCTGGGACTCTAACTCTCTACAGGAGTAGAAAGACTCATCTTTCTCTCATGGAGTGGCTGATGGTTTTGAACTGCAAACCTTTGGTTTAGCAGCCCAACGTATAACGTACTCCACTACCGGGACTTCTTTGTTGCATTACTGATAGGTTTTTAATGGTTATGGTGCAGTGGTTATTCCTTGGGCCCTGATCCACCAGTCTAGGACTTTGAAACCACCACCAGCTTCTTGGGAGAAAGATTGGGCATTCTGCTCCCATAAACAGTCTCAATCTCAGAAAACCCCCAGGATTTGCTATGAATCAGCATTGACTTGATGGTAGTGAGTTTTGAGTTTATACTTAGAATAGTGTCCATCATGTACTAAATTGCCAATAGCTGTTGGCTCTAATCATTAGGAGTTGAAACATCCACTATATTAACAAACTCATGCCTGCATTAAAGTTACTTGCTAGTCTAAAAATTCACATAAGGTCTCCCTTGAGTTGAAACAAAGTTGATTACCTTTATGGTGTCTGCTATTAAAATATATGAATAGACAGGTAGCACATCATTTACAGTTTTAGTCATGTTCATATGTATGGCTCAATAACATGTAAATGCACTTATCATATTTCTGCTTTGCTCCCCATTTTTTCCTGTCTGGGTTATGCACTCCCAGGGGAACCACTACTAAGCTCTTATCTCAGCACCTAACACAGGACTTGGCACTTGTGGTTTAAAATTATAGCAGTTTCCGAAAACCCTGATTATGGAATTGAGTGTAACCTCTAGGGCCATGATAATACCCAAAACAGTAATCCTAGATTAGAATCTTAATTACTGTAATTTCTTGTAAGTGAATTTTGATTTATCAAGAGAATTATTCACTGTCTTCGATCTAACATTCTTTCCCATGATATTTTATAGATAAAAATCCTTGTCCTTTTTCTCACCATTGTTTGGGGATCTGAACTACCACAATTCCAAAAAATCCCTTCACACTTTCTTAAGTGCTTTCATGAATTATAGGAGGCAAAAATCAGAGTTTGATATTTGTTTTCTTTTTCTTTGAACTATATGAATAAAGGTAAGTATTTACATATCTGAGATATAGGAAAAATATGTTTACTGGAGTCTTACAAAGAAATAGTAACTGTAAATCAAGCACAGGAAAAGAAGGCAGGCACGGACTCCACCACCGAGCTGCATTGTTCAAAGACTGTTCATAGATGGAATGAGATAGAAGCAAGCTTTGCTTCTCAGCGCCGTCATTTGCCAGTTCTTACAGTAGAGACAGTTCATCCTTCCTTTTCTCACACAGTGGTGCAGGTGTTAATGGTGGTAACAGAAAATATTTTCCCACTCCTCCGTTTTCTTAGTGAGGTAGAGTAATGTTCTAGTAAAGAGATTTATAGCCAAACCTCCTACGGACTGTATTTTTCAGACCATAAGATGCACCAGACTATAAGACACAACCAGTTTTTAGAGAAGGAAAACAAGAAAAAATATCCTGAACCTAATAGAGTACTAGTATACTAAAATATTTATTAAGATAAAGCGAAATACAGTAATATTTAACAGCGCAAACTCAACAGTGGTGTTAAGAACCATCATCACTTTCATTAACAAGTGAGGAAAGACTTAGAGGCGTGCTCTGTGCCGATCCTGTGACCTGACATTGAGACTCTAGGAGGTGGGACTTCCCCTGAACACACAGCAATCCACAGCTTGCAAACAGCAGCAACAGTAAGCAGGCACATGGAATCTTAAACACATGTTTTGGAATACCACACCTTTGGACCATAAGACGCACCCTAATCCCCCCCCCCCCTTTTGGGAGAAAAAAACATGTGTCTTATGGTCTGACAGATACAGTGCTTTCTCCCTTTTCTGAGTGCTCTATGTGACCTTACAGCAAGAGTGAGGTGTCCAAAGATTGAAGTTATGAAAATCTGAATAAAGCTAGAGGTTGTAGAAGTGTAAACCCTAGTTTCATGATTGTCACAATTTATTCCAGAGATCTCACGTCCTCTCTAAGGGTCACTCTAATATCTTAATAGTCACCTGTCAGTAATTAAAATTAAGCAATGATGAGACCTTGGACAAGGTCATGATTGAGTAGCCTAGCTTCAGTATATCATGCTACAAATCATCAAGCAAAGAAGTAAACAGATGCGTCCAGGATGTCACCACCCACTATCAAATGGGCATTTTCACTCAGGCTGAGCTGGGAAGCATGCATTTGTAAAATGCATTTGAATCCACTCGGCTTGCTCACTCTCAATCAGCATCCAGCAAAATACCGTCTCCTATTCAGGAAGCATGTGCAGTCTCTCAATTCTTCTGTCGTGTAGAAACAAGAGTCTTTTCTTAAGCTGACTATCAGATTCTGCATGTCGTGGTATAAAATAAAAGTACCAGGATGAAAGCCCATGTCTTCCTGCCTTATGCCTCCACTTCACTGCCCTGGACTCCATTGAGCTTCCTCTTTTGTACGTATCACCAATGGTTCTGTAATTTCACAGTTCTTCTTTCCCTCTCAATGCCTGTTACATAAGTTTCCATTCATCATTTTTTGACCTACCAATCCCATCCTTTATAATCTACATTACCACTTAATCGGTCACCCATTGGTCTCGATGTCTGTATTTCTTGTGACAGTTGTTATATTCTGTACTCTGTTGGAGTTATTATTATCTGAATATGTTCTACCTACCTGGCTAGATTTGGTAATTTGGACACACACACACACACACACACAGAGGGGGGTAGGCTGAGCCCTGGTAGTATAGTGGTTGTGTGTGGGACTGCGACCCACAGGGTTGGTGGTTCAAATCCAGTAGCAGCTCTCAAGGAGCAAAGCTGGGCCTCCCACTCCTACCAGGGGGCAGTGATGTCCACACACACACAAAAAAAATGTAAAGAGAGAGAAAGAGAGACCCCACTTGTTCAGGGTTTCCCATCACACTGTGTGTGCGTCCATTTGCTTCGGGCTTCCCATCACACGGAAAGCAACTCACTAGGTATGGGGTAGGCACTTGAAAGATGCTCACTGGACAAATGAAAGAGAACTTGGGGCAGGTAGGGGGTCGGTTCCAGCAGTCTATAAATAATTACATCAATAGACTTAATACAACTGTCAGACCATAGTTAAGTTTGGCCCTTTTACCTCCCACTTTGCTTTCCTGAATAAAACCAGAATAAGACCACATGTTCTCCCCGAAAGGTTGAAAGATGAGTGGATTAATCACAAGTACATTGGAGTTCCACTGATTATGTTTGATTACATTTCTGTCTTCATGAGACATGTTTATGTGACTGTGCTTTGTTAGGTCAACAGTGACTTTTTGCTGATCTTAATTCATAGGAAAGGAAAAGATGAGCTGTGTTAAAATAGACCTTGCCCTTTTCTCTGAAATAGAGCCCAAGGAGGTAACACAGAGAGTGGGAAGTAGAATATAACTGGATGCTAATGACGCCTCTGTCTCAGCCCTTGTCTAGCTACCTGGTCTTGAACAAGTACTTGCCTCTGTGGTGTGGGCTTTAGTGCCCCCAGATGTAACACAAGAGCGCTGAAGAGGTCCACTAACCCTGTCTCTTACAGCTATGGCATGCTATCCTGGAATTCTGGGTTGGAGTTGAGGAGTAATTCCTTCTGGTGACATATGTCCCTACCTTCAACTCATAATTGGCCCACCATCATGTTCATAAGCACCTGATTATTCACACACTCTTGACTGTATGAATTACATAAAGCTGTTCACTGATGGTCAAAATTGAGTCCTAAATATTCTACTAGCTGTATATGTAATGTAACCTATTCAAGATCTTATTATAGTATAAAATGATATGTGAAATATGCATCAAGTGAAAAAGGCTTAGGGCCTTGTGATAGGGGAGTAGCAAATACCATTTGACTTTCATGAGTTAGTGGTGATGGCACAGAAAGAGCTCCAGTTATATGAAACATGGAGCTTTGTCTACATAGGTCTGCGTGCCACTCTGACACTGCCATAATCACAGAAATAACTATTTGACTTAAAGCTAAAACACAAGGTCTCCTATTAGCCCCTTCCGCCCAAGTCCTTCTGGCTTCTCACCCACTCTGGTTATATTTATACTTATGCATACTTTATTATTCTTTTGCCACACCAATGCCACAGAAAGAGAAATATTTTTAATTAAAAAAAAAGGTACCCAGGCTCCCCCAATTCCTCAGCAGAGAAAATAAAAACCCTTACCTCACATAAACTCATTTCAGAAAATTTGAATGTAACACTGTTCCTAAAACCGTTTTCCCCTTGGAAAACCAACCCGTCCATCAGGCAGTTTTCCTGACTTGTGCTTTTTCATCTGCCAAGGAAGCGAGAGAGCCTTGTCTCTCTCAGTGTGACCTGGGTTTCAGCTCTCCCACTCAGCAGCTCAGGGACTGTAGGGAAAGCATTTCTGCAATCTACATCATACCGCTCTTGTCAATAACAGGGGAATCCCTTATGGACTTTGCAAATGTACAGAAAAGAATACATCAAACTTCTAAAGGATTGGCTGGGTTACTTCCCCCAAGTCCACCACTAGATCTTCTTTGGCCTTTGAAATATCTCTTTGAAACTCTGTATCAGGACTATAGTTATAAAGTAGCCCTGGGGATGACATGGGGTAGATGTTGGGCTACAAACCTGAGGGTGGTGCTGAAAACCCACCAGCCACTATTTGCCAGAAAGGTGAGGCTACCTGTTCCCATCAAAGTTTACAGTCTAGAAATCCCCATGAAGGATAGAGGCGTTCATGGTTAGTTGTTATCATCTCTATCTATCTATCTATCTATCTATCTATCTATCTATCTATCTATCTCTATCTTATTAAATACTTTTATTGGGGGGTCTTACATCTCTTACCACAATTCATACATTCATCCATTGTGTTAAGCCCATCTGCACATGTGCTGCCATCATCATTTTCAAAGCATTCTCTTCCGACCTGAGCCCCTGATACCAGCTCCCCTTTTCTTCGCCCTTCCCTCTCCCCACCTTCCTCTTTCACAAACACTTGATAAGTTATAGATTATTACTTTCATATCTCACATCATCCTCCATCGCCCCTCACCCACTTTTCCATTGTTTGTCTAACAAAATTATACCCAGTGTGGAAGGTAGGGGTGAGATGGAGTGGAGGCCCAATGCCCATCTGTAGACAATTGGACATTCACTCACAGAGGGGTCACAGGGAAATAGTGAGCCAGTCAGGGTGTAATTTAGCACTGATGAAACACATACCTTTCCTCTAGTTCTTTGGTGCTTCCTTTACCCCACTTTCATGACCTCAATTCTACCTTACAAATCGAATTAGACCAGCGCATGCACACTGCTACAGATAAGAGCCTGCAACACACGGATTTCAGGATAGATGTGATGGTTATTTGGTGAATAATCACCAACAGCTCCCCTGCAGAAAAGCAGCGCCATCTCTCCGCGAGAATTATCATCTCAGAAACCTACACAAGAGTTCCTATGAGTTGGCACTGGCTCAAGGGCAGTGAGAGGACAGACGATGGTGGAGTGGCTCTATACCCACCAGTTGCTCTGAGGGAGAAATATGAGGATACTTTACTGAGAAATCCACAGGGGCAATTCTCTCCTATAAGGGTGCCATGAGTCAGAATTAACTTGATGGCAGTAGGTTTATTTTTGTTTTAGTATACACCTGGGTGGCATCCCTGGGTGGTGGAAAGAATGCAAGCATGCAGCTGCTAACAAAAATGTCACTTCAGATCAGCCTAGTGACTTCTGAAGAGACAGACCTCATATTCCATTTCTAAAAGTCAATTATGGAAGATCCCATGGAGCACAGCTCTCTGACACATCTGGGTATCTTGACAACCACGGGTACTTGCATGGAACTCAACTGGTCAACAGCCGATACTGCTGGGTAAGCAGGCTTCCACTGCAGTGGTAAGGAAGGGATACCATACCTGGTGAACGCATCTAATCTTGTGTGGCATGAAGTTCCTAGCTAGGGGTCTCTGCTGCACTGTGATATCAGTTATCTCGTCTTTTTCTGTGGTTTCTTTTGTTTCCTGGTCTTTTATATAAAATAAGAGAAAAATACCCAACCTGGGAGCCAGGACAAGTGACCCAGGTCTTTTACTGATGGAAATGGCAGTAGAACTCCCTCACTAAGATCTTTGTAAGACTACATAGGCTGGTCAGGCCCATTCACTTGTGCTCTCATTTGCTGGATACGAAAGCATTGAAGTTCATCTCCTTCCTTTTCTTTCTTTTTTTCTCTCCTTTCTTTTCTTGAATCAGAAAGCCATGCTTCTCCCTTGATTATGGTGATTCAGTGCATTCATCTGATATGGCATACCTTTTATGAAGTGCCACTTAGTCATTGTTATTGAAATTTCACCCTTGCTCCCCGAAGCTGGGAATTTTCACCCACATCTGAAAGACAAGCAAACAAAAGAGGTGATAGAGAGATTTATAATTCAGTCTTTAAAAAAAAATGTGATTGTACCCCACCTTCAAGACACTTCCTTTGTCCAGGCCAAGCTCCTAGCCTTTGTCCTATAAAATAAATATGATTTCCAACCACGGTTAGGAGATCATTTGTCCCTGAACAAATCTGTCCTTACTTACATGCAGATAGGATGAACTGTTTCCTATTATTGTAAGGTCTAGTCTTACTTTTCTTCCCTTTTCTAGAACTCTCTTACCTTCAATTCCCCATTAAGCTCCATGGACATTGGATTCCTCTGTTGGGGTTCCCGAGGATCCTGCCGAATTTGGTAGTGCATGGGGATTTGGTGGGAGCTGCAAGAGAAGTCTCCTCAATATCCAAATGTGTGCTTTCTTAGAGGAGGAGATGGGGGAGAGGGGCATTGCCACTATGAAAGAAAGTGGATTTATTTGAATAGGCTGCATCATTTTTTCTCTCCTCACTTTAGGAGAATTCCATCCCCTGCTTTCTAATCCACTGAACTTGTCCGTACACATTCCTGTCATTACCCCAAAATTAAGATGTAGCAAGAACACTGGGGTAAAAGTCAGAAGAGCAAATTGTGAGCACTCTTCACTCACCAACCCTCGACTTTGGTAAATCGTCTCCCCTCTTTCAGCATCTGTTTCATCTTTTATCTTTTGAAGTAAACAATTTGTAAGGTTTCCTTTAACCCCTGATGTTTTGTTTAAAAAAAAAAAAAGCCTTAAAAAATAGCCCTTTGTCCATATCCCAAATCTATTGGAATGCTATCCTTTTCATTTGGAAACAAAGAAATATTATCCTTTACAAGGTTAGGAGGTACATTTATTCCACAGATATTATTTGAACACAGGTTATGTGAACTTTAAGTGAAGAAAGAGAAGTTTGAAGGAGGGAGTGAACAGAGGAGTTGGAAGGACTGGTGCAAGAGAGGAGTGAGGAGGTCTGTGGAGTTGATCATCTGGACTCAGGAAAGGGCTGTGTGTCTATCATACAAAAACTGTGTTCCCCTTCCCAATACAATTGCTGAAGACAAAGTGGATGCATAAGCAAATGTGATGAAGAAAGCTGATGTTGCCAGTCTATCTAAAGAAGGTACAGCACAAAGACTTGAAGATAAGCAAGTGGCTGAGAAGCAACAAAGCCCACATGGAAGAAGCACAACAACTTGTGTGATTGCAAGGTGTCAATGAAATCAGGTATCAGGCATCAAAGACACAGAACAAAAAATCTTAATGTGAATGGGGGGTGGTGCGGAAGGGAGACCCAAAGTCAATCTGTAAGCAATTGGACATCCCCTTATAGAAGGGGTGTGGGAGAAGATGGCTGAGCCAGGGTACAATATAGCACCAATAAAACTTTCAGCTTTCCTCTGGTACTTTAATGCTTCTTCCCCACCACTATCATGACCCTAATTCTACCCTAAAAATCTTACTAGACGAGAGCCTGTCCATGGGTACAGATAAGGAAACAACAGGGAATAAAGGACAGATAAACTCCTTGGGGCCAGTTTTGAGAGGAGCCATACCAGGAAGGGAAGGGGGAGAAAAGGGGATCAGTCACAATGACCTACCTTAACCCCCTTCCAAGAGGATTTTCAACAGCCAAAGGGGTAAAGAGAGATACCCGACAGTGCAAGACATGAAAAAATATATATAAATTATCAAGGATTTAGGAAGGAATGAGGGAGAGGAAGGGATAAAAATGAGGCACTGATCCCAAGGCCTCAAGTATAAAGCAAATGCTTTGAAAATGATAATGGCACCATACAATGGATGAATGTATGGATTATAATAAGAGTTGTATGTGCCCACAATAAAGTGAGTTTTAAAAAAAGAAAAGAGAAACTGTGATCCATAGTTTGTTTGTTTGTTTTGCTTTCTGAGGATTTGGAATTAGATGGCCAGGTCTCTCTTCTGAGGTGCCCCTAGCTAGATTTAAACTTCTAGCATTTCACATAACCACCAAGTGAATTACCTATGTGTACCCTTCAGGCATTCCAGTTTAAAGAACCACTTCTTATACTGGACCTTGATAAGAAATAGAGAAAAGAACATTCCAGAAGGGAAAACTATATGAGTACAAGTATATCAATTTCAAAATGCAAGCCTGTAATGAAAATACCAAATCATTGAGAAGCTATGGTGCATGAAGGTGAACAGCTGGAAGTAAGCTTGTGAAGAACAGAGGTTTGGCCTGAGCTTGGCAGATATCTGCAATGTGTCTGGAAATGTGTGTGGACACATGCAGGCACGTGCGTGCGCACACCTAGGCATCTCTCCAGGATCTTATATAACTGCCCGTTGCTCTTTTCATTTCAGCAAAGCACAGGCAGAAACTGCCAGAATGATGTAGGGTCCTCCTTTGCAAAAGAATTCCACAGGAGAAGATTGGGCAAAAATCAAATATACAGCAATTTTGATGACTGTGTCATTCTGGATGCTAACAGTTTACCTCCCCTGTTGGCTGTTGATACATCACTGCTTAATTTGCCAACACCTAGCATAGTTCAAAACACGTTCAGAAGTAGATGCTTGTTAGACTCGTTGCTGCCTGCTTGAATCAGTCCTAGGATGGAAGAGACTAGGAAAGTTCCCCCCCCCCCACCTCTTCTTTGTTTTTAATGAGCTACCAATAACAAAATAAAACTGCAATGAACAAATTGACAGCCTGGATCTGTAATCTGCCTGACCTGACAATTAAAGAACTTATTACTGTGTCAGCCTGCCAGATGGGTCTTCTTGAAATGTAGCGTGCCGCTCTTCGGTGCAGGCTTCCTATTCTCCCCCCTGTGTTGTTTGTTGAGTTTGGGAAAGAAGCAGTTTTATTTGAACTAAACCCACTCATTTCAAGTGTGTTTAATGACAGCAGTATGTGACAGATAAAATAAAATCCTACGGCCTCATTTGATGTTTGTTTTTGTTTCAGACCGTAGCAAAAGGAGACAGGGAAGATAGAACAGTGTGACTCAAACAGAGGAATGTAGAACGCGTGATCTGCACTCACCAACTTAGCCGTTTCTCTTCAGGGACATGCGGGAGGTCCAGTAATATGAACAGAGCTAATACAAATTGAGCTTTATAGACTGCTTTGCAGCTTGTAGTCTGCTTCTCTGTTCATTATCTCATCTCATCTTCCAATGAAGGTTCTGAATTTGCCTCCCCAAAACTCAGCCCCGTTTAATCCAGGAGCTTGTGTGGTTGTACAAAACCGCACTTCTAATGATGGGAAAATTAAGCCCGTGCCTTGATGCATTGTTCGGTCGCTTTGGAATCCACCGATTCCTTCGTGGCTCTCAGCTCCCATTGTTCCAACCACGTGCATAACACACACATGGCTGTATAGTGAACACATCTGCTCCTAACTTTTTTGCTATGTAAGCATACCTGGAGTATGTGAGTACTTTCTCATCCTCTCTGATTCCAACCATAAGGAGCACATAAAAGCAGACTCCAACTTATGCCGTGTTTGATGATGAAGCACTCTTATGTCCAGCTACTTAAAAAAATACCTTGTTGAGTCTATCCTATGTGGGGTGACATGTGCTACATAGCATATTGCAGCACGTGATTTGGTGACACTGTCATTCTCAGATGCTCTCTCACACTGTTCAGCTTTGTGACCTGGTCTACAGTGCAGTCAGTGTCCAACACTGATGACGTGGGACAATTGAAAGCGTTGTTTGAACTCTGACTTCATATTGTTACACTGCTGATGCCGACAGCCGTATAGCCCAGAACTCGCATAACCTTTTGTGGTTTTTCCGACTCTAACTGTTCTTCTGAAGCCTGGTTGATCAAGCTCCTCTGATTATGACAGCTGCGTGTGTAGTCCCTCAACAATAATAATAATGAAAGCCTTACAAAAATAGATATTCAACTTACATCAGAACCCATTTCCCATAGAGTTGTTGGAGTTGTTCTCGGCATTCACTCTTATTTCTGATTATTTATGACCTTCTTTTCTAGCTCCGCCTTTTCCCAAACTATTTACTTGTTGTGCACATTTTGAATTCATTTCCATTTGCATGTAGCTTATATATGTAAATACATACGGGTATGGAGTGCTGTAGATTGTGTAGGTGCTGTACAGTCTGCTGGATGATTGACCACCAGTTTGAACTCACCAGGCAGCTTTCTTTTCAGATATGCATGGTGTTGTGCTATTATCTATTTTCTTCATTTTCCTCCTTTCTTCAAGATGGTATCATGTCAGTACAAAGGGATTTGCGTTATCATTTTGTAGCCCTGTATAGTGTTCTGTAGTGTGATGGAAGGATAATCGAACCACTTTTGTACTTACAGTCGTTAAGGATAGATTTCTATGTTGTCTTATTAGAAACAATACTAAGGTGAACTGAGGGCATTTATTTCTTTGGGAGATACCTATTTAAAGAATTGCCTGTTTTGTGAGGTTTATAAGAACCCAGTTTGTTCAAATTCTCCTATTGACTTAAGTTATCCACCTGCACGTCCACTTCATGGCTTGGAGGCGTGTCATTTCGACCAGTGCAGACACTTGTCTAAACAGACACTTGTGGCCAATGAGTCCATGTTGGGTAATTTATGTTCCCTGGCTCTGTGGTTTGGATTCAGGTACACGCAGTGGAAGAAGAGTTTTGTTTATTTCTAACAGCTACACTTTTCATTGGGAAAGAATAAGCTACTTAATGCAATAAATATATCTACTGTAATTAAAATGCAAATGTAGCTATGAATGTGGTTTCCGTTTCTTATTTGCTAAGAAACAAATGTGCATAATTGGTCTTTTGGAATATTTATGTGTATGATTAAACTCTCTCTACTGATTATGTGACATGGGGGCTCAGAGGTCAAGGCTACCAGTCTAGCCATCTTGCTTCTTTCTAGCAGATTCACATTGGGATTAGTGAATAAGGACTAAAATGTGAAATTTCTGATTTGTAAGAGTATAGAGAAGATTGGGCTAGCTTTCATTACATTACCACTTGGAAAACAACAGCCTCATTGATATTTATCAAATAATGGATAATATGATATGCTTTCCTACAGAAAGAAAACATGTACAAAAACAAAACAGTAAAGCCCTCTTTTCCCTCTAGTGCCCTATTTCTATCATTCTCTCATGGTGAGGATTCGAATAGAAGCTTAGAAGTAAAAAACAAACCAACCGGTCAACCAACAAACAAAACTGTATATCAACATCCAAACAGTCAAACCTTCTGGGGCCTTGGGATATCTGTGAAGACCCTACAGTGGTTGATTTCACCATCTTCTCGGGAAATACCCAGAGCTTCTCCTTCTGAGGTCTCCATTTGTGTGACTGAACTTCTCTCTGGTTTTCTCCTTGGTTGCCCTCATAGCTCCTGGTGACGATCACCATATTTATTCTGTCCTCTGCTGCCCCATGGCTTTTAAAATAAAACTATCCCAGTGTCTCTTCCCTTTGCTCCTCTCCGTCCCTGCCACCATCTGCCCTCTCCGTGTATGCCGAGCACTTATCCGTTATTGTCGTTGGTTCCCTTCCATTACAAATTGAGGAGGAACAAGTATCTGATGTGTTTGGTTCCATTTTTGATTCAATTAGTTGTGCCCATAGTTCAGAATTACTTCTTACAAGCCTGTGGCATTATTAAAAACAAACACAAGGTCTAACTAACAAACAACTTTTTGAAGGCTTTCCTTTCTTTAAACAGAGTGGTGTGTGTGTGTGTGTGTGTGTGTGTGTGAAATACTTGACATTGTAAGTGCTTCAATATAGCGAGTTTTTTAGGCAGTCTAAGGACAAGTTTTAAAGAGGCAGCATCCAAATTAGCAAGCTGAAGTCTTATTCAGAGACTATGAAGATACCTCTTTTCAGCAGTAGAACTTTCTGTAAGTCTGTTTTGTGTGCTCAAGCTTCCGTTTGTTATTATCATTTTTTAAAAGTTTGCTGTGAATAAGAGTGAAGTTAAGGGAAGAGATAGATAAGTCTCACACGCTCACTCCCCTTGACTTCCCTTGGCCTTGGCAGTGCTGCCGAGCCTTTCTGCTCTGTGCACCAGGAGCCATGTCAGTTGGAATAGATGCAGGGCCACAAGAAGGACACTGCACCCCCCAGAGACCATCGAGGCCAGTGTGTTCATGTCCCCTCTAGAAGAATTGAGGACACCGCTCCTGGTACCAGATGGGAATCAGGATGGAGAAGGCAGTACATAAGGGGACCAGGTTTCCAAGGAAGCAGGAGCGGCCAACATCAAGTACATGATTTGAGAGGTTTGCTTTGCAAGGCTGAGCATCTTTTCTGAGAGGTTTTCGCAGGAAAAGGAGAGTACATTTTGGAACAGAACTACTTTGATAACAACAGAGTCATTAGAGGATAAAATGTAAGCTGTGTAGCTTCACTCTTCTTAAAAATCTGAAGGGAGGATATGTGTGGGGAAGGGGATATGGAAAAGAGGCATTGAAACCCAGGGGAAATCGATTGGATACTTTGTGATATTCAATAAACAGATCCTTGAAAAGATTGGGGTGTAACCACCCTGAAGGGCCTCTTGAAATTTGACGATCAGGTTTGCTTTGGCATTTCTTAACTTTAACAAGAATCTATATAATTCCAGAACTTCCCCCATCCATCCTCAAGTAGTAATTGCAAATGATTGCTGTTTATGCATTAGAAGAAAGGCTAAATGAATAGATAAAAATCAAGGGAATCCGACTAATTGTGGATTAACTGCCAATGGCTTCCAAAACTCTGCCAAGTTGAATTGAATTGGACTCATAATGACTCTGATGGGCAGTGTTGAATTGCTCCTTGGGGTTTTCAAAGCTAAATCTTTATGGAACTAGACAGCCCCGTTTTTCTCCTGGGGAGACACTGGTGATTCAAACTTCTGACCTTTTGGTTAGCAGCACAAGTCATAAGCCATTATATCTCCAGGGTTTGGTAACCACGATAGCTAGTATTTGTCCTTTTCAGTAAGGTCAGAAACCGTGGAAAAGTAGGGGTGTCAGATAGGTGGCAAACAAATGCCAGTCTTTAGAACTGAAGAAGTACATCATATGACTGGCATTTACTCTGAACGAAGGGCAATCACTGCTGCTCTGAAGCAGAATAATGCGTTCTCCTGATAGACTAACAAGTAGATTGTGGATATAGCCTTGGGAGAAGCTGAGCCATCATTTGGCCAGTTAGTGCCTCAAAGTGACCTATCAGATAGTTCATTGCTTCTTTAGAAGAAGAATGGAAGAAGTGGCAGATACATGCCAACAGCATTTCTTGTGAATTAAAAAATATATCTATAGTAAATTGAGGAATGGAGAGTCAACTTTTCTACTTTTTAATTAATAAAAGTAGTGTTCTGGTATGGATATATGTGTCACCTTGTCAGCTAGATTTAGAGGTCTAGGTGTCTGGGTCAGCATCGTGCTGCAGTGATTTGATGGTTTTAAAAGCAAAGATCACCTCCTGCCTGTGAGCATGAGCTACCGGGGTGTGCAGGGTGCTGTAATGCCAACATTATTTTAAGTGCCAGCAGGGTCACTCGAGGTGGATGGATCAATGGAGCTTCCAGAGTAAGACAGACTAGGAAGAGAAACCTAGGAATCTACATTTGAAAACCAGCCTATGAAACTTTTATGATTCAAAGCAGGCCAATGGTCTAGGCTTTGAACATATCATGAGGATAGAATAGTTCTTGCAGGAAGAGAATGTGTTTGGTGAAGAAGGTCAGCGAGAGTCGAGAGTCGGAGAGAAACTCAAGGAGATGGATTAACCAAAAAGCTGTGCACCTGAACTGGGCTAAACAAGTGAATGTGAGACCGATAGCAGTCAGGGCAACATTGTGTTGTACAGAAGATCACCAGGGGTGTGAGTCAACTAAAAAATAACCCCAATCTTTCTTCCAGACTAAAAAGGTAGGGACTGACCTGTTTTAGGAATTAGCCAGTGCAAATCCAGCGGTATAATCCAGAAAATTTCCTGGTGCAAAGCTGGTGAGTGAACCCCTAACTTGGCAAGTCAAATACAGTGGCCATGATCATGGACTAAGTGGACCAGTGGTGATGAACAGGGCACAGGGGCAGACCACCTTCCTGTCTGTGGGTGCCTTCTTATAGCAACTAAGGCAGAGTGATTCCAGAAGGCTTAGGCCCATCACATGTTGAAGAGAGCCTGTTCTACAGAGAGTATGGGGTCAGGTAGAGATGAAATCAGGCACATAGCTGAGGGGATTGGGTATCACCAAGTAGAAATGAATGGTCACTGGGGAAGAGTATAGAGAGGAATTATGAAGTCAAGGGGAAACTTGTGTCTGTGACTTCTCCCCAGATGCTTGCTCAGTCAACAAGTTTCATAAGAAACTCCTTCTTGTGTTCCTACTGTTTCTCTGACTTGGAATCTAGATCAATCTTCCATGAGTAGCTGCATTTTACTGTGTTTTTGAAAAATAGTAATCCACAGCACACCCTAGATAAAAGGTGCCATGGATTACTCTTAATGTCTATATTGATACAGGCCCCTGTTGCCTGTCTCCAACTGGTGTCTCTGCAAAGCTCTGTTGCTTCCTCTGTGATAAGGTGGAGCAAGAGATTTACCTATTTCAGTAAATTTGCAAGTGAGTGGTAAAATATTCACTTAGCATGATCTAGACATTAAAAGTAGTGCTTAGGTTTCTGACATGAAATTTAGTTAGAATCTAAAAAGGAATTCTTCCCATAGACACATGATTAATAAGGGAAATTGCTGTCGTTGCTAAACGATTTTATTTCAAGTAATGTTCACATCTTGGTGATTCTTTGAGGTACTTAAGAACAATGTATTCCTGTTTTAAAAAAATTTTAAAGCAGACTATAAAACTAATGTCCATGATATTTAGTGGAAGCTTATAGAGTAAAGTCCTAAATGAGCTAGTACAAAGAAATTGGCCCTTTTGACACGTCTACATTGTTTATTTCATGCCATTGCATGCTTGGCTACCTTACAGATAAGGAGCCCAGGTTATGGAGTAGTTAAGCTATCTAAGTGAAAACATTTCTTCTGTGTCACTGTATTTTAAAAGGCACAAATTAGTGGTGCATGTACTAAAAAGACTGAAAGCAGTACTAACATGTGCCCATTTTAAAGCAATTGTGAGTATTTGGGTTTAGGCACTTGTCTTAAAAGATTCTTTTTCCTCCCATCCTATCCATTGAGGGCTGATAGTTTTAGTTATTTGTTGAAATCTGTCATGGGATTTCCATTTGGTTAAATGTATATTATGTGTTTTGGGTCAGGTGAAAGGATCCAAATAGAATGAAACCTAGTTGATAATAAAATTCTATAAAATATTCAGTATATGAATTTTTAAATTTATTACTGGAGTAATATATGAGGGTAAGTCAAAAACCATTGTTACTACTACTCAGAACCAGTTCCTTCAACCACTAGTGTATTCCAAATCAAAAGTGTACACATGTCAGAGGGTGACTGCAGACAAGTTCACCATAGTTCCCTTGTCTTAATTTCATTAACCAAACCAAACTTACAACCATGAAACTGATTCACATTCATGCTAATCTATCAGAGTAGAACTACCTCCATGGGTTTCCAAAACTAGAAATCTTATGAGAATCAAAGCCTCATCTTTTTCAACTAGAGTAACTGGTGAGTTTGAATGGCTGACTTTGTGGTTAGCGACCTAATGCATAACGTCCTGCACCCAACTGACCTGACTTCAGCTATAGGCCCCAACAATTTTAGTCTATGTGCTGCCGAAGCGAAACAAAACAAACATCAAAACAGTGAAGAAATCTGCAAGAACATTGTGGATTCAAGGCAGAGAACGTAGGCCAATAGGGAATGGAAACTGTTTTTCTGGAATCCCCAAAGGATCATTCTGATCAATTTTTCTCCAAGCGTATTCGATGATCTTGGGGATTTGTTATGAAGAAATCTTAGGGATATTGAAAACTGCATTAATGAGAAAAAATAGCCAGGAAAGTTGTACTAGGAACTACTTTCTTTTAGGACAATATGCCGGCTCCTTTTTGTTTGTTTGTTTGTTTGTTTTCAAAAAAACACTGCCCACTGGTGGTGGGAGTAGGAGGCCCAGCCTTTGCTCCTGTGGAGCTGGAATTGAACCTCCATCCCAGTGGGCCGCAGTCCCGCACACAACCACTGTGCCACCGGGGCTCAGCCGCAGGCTCCTTTTGTAGTTTGTTATGTAGAACGTTTTCATGGGAACACACACCTCACCCCATTCCTCCACATAGTCCTGATCTTTTCCCTACATCCATCATTTGGTTCTCCAAACTCAAAGGTCTTCCAAAGAAACATGGGTTGAGCTCAATCACAGCAAGAGGGAGAAGATGGCCGAATTCCCATGTTGACATGATGTAAATCTACGAGATGAGATGGTGGAGTTTGCACACTGTTACATAACTATGAAGTTAACGGGGATTTCTATATATAGAAACATGAATAAATAAGATTTGATGTCATAATCTTACCATGTCTTGTTTCAGGTGAAGAACAATTAGAATGGTACAAAATTATGTGTCTTTGAGAACTCCTATCATTAGATGTCTCCAAGATAGTATTAGAGATGACCTCTTGATCAGTTTTCCTAATAGATAAGTTAGCATTCTACAAGCGGTTTTGACCACTCCATCTTGACTTTCATGAGTGGGAACAGAACTCAGCAAACAACTCTTCTGCTTATTGAGGTGATTTTATGTATAAAAGGATATCATTTCGAACATGATTATTGACAAGGGACTGTACTATTTTTTGAACTAGATCATAATTCTTGTTTAAATTTGCATAGCAGTTTTTTTTTCACTTCACTAAGTAACTCAGAATTTAAAAAAAAATCTCATCTATAACCAGCCTAAGCACTCTTATTTAATGATCAAATCTGGTAAAATGAGTCATGTTTCTGAATGTGTCGTGCGTATTATTTTAATCCCATTCCCTCCTTTCCCCCTAAATACATATCTGCCCCCCCTTTTTTACTGAATTCAAAATTTCTGTCCTTGTAAACTGCACCAAATTTGCTACCATTCATATTTGGGATATCACAGATAATTAATATATACTGCGGCTGTGATACATATTCTAATATTGCTCAGTGGGGAAAAGTACCCAACTGAAGTCTCCTTTCTCTCATTTGAAATTAGCAACCTGTGTTTCATGGCTGCTAGTTCAGAGTTTAGTGGGAAAGGAAGAGAGATCTAAGAACAAATGACTCATTATCTCCAGCATGATCTGCAGTACCTTTGTGAATGAAGAAAATGGAATAGCTAAATGCAAATGACTGAAAATTGGTTTGATACATACTGAACTATATCAATGGGAAGAGGTTTGGGCAAGTAAAATACAAAAGTTGAAAACCTGGATGTTTAATCTCTAAAACTGCCATCTCTCTACTTGTATGTTCATAGTAGTTGGGAATGACAATTTTCTGAGCTCAGAAAAGGAAATTCAACAGTTCATTTGTTCACTTTGAGGAACAAAGATGTAACCCTTGTATTTTATAGTCTTCTAAGAATTGATGTCATAAAACTTTATGAGTAGTTGTTTATCATGATTTAAATTAGTGGCCTGAACGTAAGTAAATTAGTTAACCTCTCTGCACTTCGTTTTCTTAGATCCTTAAGCCATGTTGAATTTGATTTTATATATGGTGTGAGGCATCGATCCTGGTTCAGTTTTCTGAATATGGAAATCCTAGAATTTCCAAGGCGGCGATTTTTAATTTTATTTTTGTGGCTTTACTCCCTCCACAATATCCTGAATTTTGGGCTATAATACAAATTCATTTCGAGGAAGACACTAGTAATATTTTTTTTTTCCTAAAAAGGGGGCTATAGACCAAGTTTGAGAACTTGTGACCTAAATGTTCAGTAATGGTAGCCAGAAACCATGTGGTGGCAACATATGTACAAATGTGCTTGATACAATTGATGTATGGATTGTTCTAAGAGCTGTCAGAGTTCTTTTAGCATATTGGTAAAAGTAGTTGTTCATAGAAGCAGTTGTCCATCCATTCCATCTCCTACTCCCATTTCTGACTCTCCTTCCCCTTGTGCACCAGTGCAATAGAGGTCAGTTGCTTTACCTGGGATGCCTTCTGGCAAGTTTTTAAGCCTCCACGTACAACTCAGCAAATAGGAGGTAGAACAGCAACACTAGACGTGTCCTTAGATGAATTAATGGTATTGTTCCATGAAATCATCATGACTCTAAAGCTCCAAAACAAGGAGCAAATGCCAGAGAGGTGTTTAGTGGTGCACAGCATTCTCGCAGTCACCGGTCTCTTCTGTCACTGTTGTAACACTACCACCCAGTTTTTGCCAGCTCACCTTTTTTATTAGCCATTTTATTGGGGGCTCTGACAGCTCTTGGAACAATCCATGCATCAGTTGTATCAAGCACATTTGTACATTTGTTGCCACCATCATTTCCAAACATGTTCTTTCTAGTTGAACTCTTTGTGACAACTACATATTTTTTTGAATCATTTTATTGGGAAATCATACAACTCTTATCACAATCCATTGTGTCAAGCACATTTGTTCATTTGCTGCCCTCATTATTCTCAAAATATCTGCTTTCTACTTGAGCCCTTGATATCAATTCCCCCTCCCATGAACCCACGATAATTTATAAATATTTTGTCATTATTATTTTATTATTGTTATTGTCATATCTTACACTGTCTAACATCTCCCTTCACCCACTTTTCTGTTGTTCATTCCCCAGAAAGGGGGTTATATGTAGATCCTTGTAATCAGTCCCCCTTTTGACCCCACTTCTCTAACCTCCCAGTGTCACCACTCTTAGCACTGGTCCTGAAGGGTTCAACTGTCCTGGGTTTCCTGTGTTCCATTTCTTATCTGTACCAGTATATTTGCCCTGGTCTAGCCGGATTTGGAAGGTAGACTTGGGATCATGATAGTGGGGCTGAGAAAGCCTTACAGAACTAGAGGTAATTTGTATGTTTCGTCATTGCTACACTGTACCCTGACTGGCTCATCATCTCCTTGCAACCCTTATGTAAGAAATATCCAGTTGCCTGCAGATGGGCTTTGGGTCCTCACTCTGCACTCTCCCTCATTCGAAATAATCTGAATTTTTGTTCTTTGATGCCTGATACCTGATGCCTTTGACACGTCATGATCACACAGTCTGGTGTGCTTCTTCCATGTGGGCTTTATTGCTTCTGAGCTAGGTGGCCATTTGTTTACCTTCAAGCCTTTATAGAATTCTGTCCATGACAGTAGCGGTCTAGGCCTAATTTTATGTTACTCTTCCATTCATTGTCTCTTATTGAATCTTGCTCTGTGGCATGTACTGAACTCTGGCTAAGACAGATCAAGTTCTTTCTACAACCTCAACTGCTGAAATGGTATGGAAATGGAAATATTATAAAATAATAATAATAAGTGAGTAGATAAGAAAACTCTGATGAAGATTGAGGTGGCTGTTTTACTGCTTCCTAGAAAGTCAGGCAAGTGTAACTATTGGTTTATTAAGTAATATATTAACATGAAATAGAGAACTGAACACATGTCAGAACAAAACACAAAACTCAAGATAAAAATGAACTTGCTTTGCTTAAAGAGTGGAAAAGATTACGTACATGTATATATTTTGGAAAGTGGTGGTACCATATCTCTAACCTTTCCTCTCAACATTGTGATCTTTGATTTCTACCACATCCACATGGAAATGTTGGTATCTTCAGAGAACTCCAATTATGTTCAATCCAGTGGCCTTTGAATTTGGGGAACACCAAAAGAACTAAATCAGTACCGTATGATGGATGAGGTAATGTTTCCCACCAAAATTCTCTTAGGACAGCCCTTGCTACCCTCAAGGAGTGAGCTGGTGCACTGTTGTCATGGAGATAGATAGATAGACAGATAGATAGATAGATGATAGATAGATAGATAGATAGATAGATAGATAGATAGATAGATAGATAGATAGAATGAAAGAATTTGGTACAACCTTACTGGCATTTTTCTCTCAATTTTCTTGAAACTGCTTCATACTACTCCCATGATTATCCTTTATCTTTTGAGAAAATAGAACAAAGTGACTCTTTTGAAATCAACTAAAAGGGTCAACTTGCTGAGCTGAGCCCTTTGCCTCTGAATTATTTGGCGAGGTAGCTGCCATTTTGGTTGATGTCTTTTGGTCAAGGAAACCAAAACAAGTGTATTCTTGAGGGAGTTTACAGCCATCTACTGACACTAGGCACATCTAGGTATGTTTTGTGAGGGATAAACCCATATGTAATAGGTTTATTGTGCCAATCAGGCCAATAGGGATATGTAGGCAGAATTTAATCAAGCCATAACTTAATTGGAGGATTACCCAAATAAAGACAGCTGCCTTCCCATGTGACCTGCTTCCATGTGATCAGACCAGTAAGCTGCTACTTTAGCTCCTTCTCTGCCTCAAACTGATACACTCACTGCCTGTGGGCCAAGACAACCCTGTGCCGTTTTGCTAAGGTCTGAGGCTCGTTGGAGACCTGCCCCATCATTCTGCTAGTATATACATTGCTTGAACTTTGGGTTCATGGATCCTTCCATGAGTTCTCCCATCAGGGACTGCTTTGCTAAGCTGTCAAGCTCCAGAGCTACTGCCTTATGATGACCTACTCTGCTGTCTGCTTTCTTGACTTTTGACTCTGCAGCCCAATTGAGTTGGTTTTGTTTCTCTAGAAAACCTTGCCTCACCCACCATGTATGAACTAGAAGCCTAGAACTATTTTTCCCCAACAGTTTTATTGGCAAGTAATATACATATCATACAATTCAATCATTTAGTCATATCATGGAGAATTGTGCAATCACCCACACATCACTTTTAGAGCATCCTCCCCCTCTTCCTATGGTTGAATAGCATTGTTCTTCATTAGTTACTCCCTAGATCCCCTTTTCCTCCCTATCTAACCCCCACCACCGCTGTATTCCCCATATCCCCATTGTTACCATGCATTCACTCCTACTGTATTCACAACTGGAAGACACAATAGAAAACAAAATCTTCCTGAGAGAGTAAGTGTAAAAACATAATAGTGTACAGACAAAAATAATGATGTGTAAGAAGAAAAAGATCCCCCAATAGTAATTAAAAAGTCAGGGGAGAAATATCTATCATGAAGAAGTAAGAGATATTTACACGCCTAGCAAACTCAGTTCCAGTCAATAGGGAGGGAAACTAGCCATGAGTTGAGTTTGATCCAGTATAATCAAGACAGTGGTATCAGCCTGATAGTCAGGCTGTTGGAGACTCTGGCCTGGGGCTAGAACTGATCTGCCACTGAAGCAGTCTGACCAGATAAGTTGCAGATGGATGTTAGGTTCCCACCTTCCCCCATAGCTCTCCACAAATTGGGTGTTCATAATTTTTTAGCTGACCTTTTCTCCCCATCATATTTGAGTTTTGTAATTGTCATCTTTGTTTTTTGGTGTGGTTTTTTTTTTTTTGTGGCATCACTGCCCTGGTGGGAGTAAGAAGGCCAGCCTTGCTCCTGGAGAGCTGCTGCTGGATTTGAACCATCAGCCCTATGGGCCGCAGTCCGACACACAACCACTACGCCACCAGGGCTCAGCATAATTGTCATCTTTGGATCATGGAGGCTGGTGTGCTTCTTCCCTCTGGTCTTAGCTGACTCCTTGCTTTGATGATTGCTTGTTTGATTACAAGCCTTTAAGACCCAAACACTATTCCATTTGCCAGTGTGATTTCCCACATTAATAGCATAGGAATCTTAAAGAAGGCAGGGTTTTCTGAAGGAAGAAGATCCATAAGTTAAAAAAAAATGAGTAAGTACAAGTAACTCAGTATAGACCCCAGGACTCTTCTGGAGGTGAGGAGTGGCACCCTGGAACTTTGTATTTAGTGGAGTGTGCGTCCTGCTGTGATATCACAAAGCAGGATGTGGCCAACCAGAAGTGTCATTTGATTTGGGTCACAATGAAAGTGGAGATAGACTGCTGGTAGGAATTTCAGTTATTAATGTTTAAAAGAGAATTCTTCTAGAAGCTGGGTGAATAATTTGATGTAGCTGGAGAATGAGGTAAGTGGAATAGATATCAAATACCTCCCAAAGGTAACTTATAATTTGATGATTTTGGTAATTATCAGAGTAACATTTTCAATAATATTCATTGATCACACCTACCCAATGTTTTATAATAAAGAAGGTGTTAAACTACTAAGTGTATGGTAGTCCGAGCTTATCATCTATGAGGCACCCTCAAGGCAAGATATCCAAACAAAAGTTCAATGGACCTTCATTCTGTGACCTTGTGATAGCAGTCCCCTACTTATTCTTACACTAGGGAGTTTCAGTTTTAGAAACCAGGGCTATAGGTGAGTTTGAGATAAAGCCGAGTTCACCTAGTGGGGTTTCCACATCAAGTTGGAAGGACAATTTATAAAAGATTATGTGCAATATGATTAATTTGCGTAGGTAGCCTGCAGTTTCCTCACACCCCACCCACCCTATTATATAGATGAGGAACTTAGGAACAGAAAGGCAAATGACTTGCCAATGAGTAGGTAGTGTGCGGTAGAATGACTTGAGTGAAAACAAGCTAACTTAAATATAAATATATGTTGTCTTGAATATATATATTCAAAGTTAATACATAAAGTTGTAATTGTGCTTGTGAAAGTTAATACACATAAGTTAAAGTTAATACATATAAGTTGTAATTGTGCTTGTGAAGAAGAATAATAGGCAATGCTTTTGTTGTTGTTAATGGCTGGTCGTGGGTTTTTTCCCTTTCACTTGATTTTTATAATTTTGAATTTTTAAAAAAGAAGTACAGAGATACACCAGCAACATCAATATAATTTTAGAATTATTCCCCCTCCCCTGAAATTAGACTCTTCTTGGATATTTGTAGACCCTTAGACTCGATGGCAGTCAGTGTTTTTTTTTTTGTTTTTTGTTTTCTTTTGCTTTTCCTATTCCTGCCTGCAACCCCTCCAAGAGTGACCTGAGATCCAACTAAGTGATGGTCAGTTTGTAAATGACCATTGACTTTAATGGGATGACACTTCAATTTTGACTAGTAGCAATCCGAGTGTTCAAGACTATATCATCATTTGTTCAATCTTCTAATCTCTAACTTCTTCATATGATGAGTGTTTGTGTAAGTCCGAGTAGACTAGAGAATCAAGTCCAGAGAGACACTCATGTGTATAAGAAAGAGTGTATATATACAAGAGACATTCGTATGTGAGTAAAAAAGAGTTTATATACAAGAGCAATGGAATATTAAGAAAACATACCAGCCCAGTTCAGATAAAGTCAATAAGTGCAAAATTGGCCCATATGTCTGATACCAATCTATAAAACCCTCTTCAG
Organism: Nesogale talazaci; assembly: GCA_004026705.1. NCBI lineage: Eukaryota > Metazoa > Chordata > Mammalia > Afrosoricida > Tenrecidae > Nesogale > Nesogale talazaci. The sequence continues at coordinate 24,888 of PVJH01026541.1, forward strand.
ATTCCCCAAACATATGCAAAGACCCCGATTGCAGGAAGATCACAGGTCAGTTGGTTGGAAGGATTGTGGATTCTGTGGTGGTAGAAACATCTCAGTACTGGATGGGATCTCCACATGGCTTCTTCAGCTCCAGGACTCTACCATAGGTTCATGTGTCCTGTTTGCAAGAAAGTCTCACAGAAAGTGGGTCACCAAGGGAGTGAGCAAGCATCCCACCCCAAGGAAGCTGTTTATCATCTTCTTCTTTTTTTTCTCCCTCCTATTTATCTCCTTAGCTCCACCAAAAGAGGTCATCAAGCTGCTACCTGATTGACAGGCCAAACTCTGCCCCTTCACTCTTAAGTCTTAAATTGACAGCAGATATGTAACCACCACCTTGTTCTTTATTCATAATTTCAAGGTGAGAATGCCCACCTCTGTGTCAGAAATTGGTCAAAGGCACATGAGCTTGACTATCCCCAGGTGCCACCCTTGAGTTGTGGGAAACGCAGGCACATGCAAGGACACACTATTGAACAACTCTAGGGAACAGAAGTCTTCTTGAAACCTTGGTTTACTCATTAAAGATGTTATGTTAAAGTTCTTTCTCTGGAAATCATTGAATTATTTTGAAGTTTTTGTGCCTATTGAAGCATTCAGAATAGTTGGCATTTTTGAGAGTAAAATCACATCCATTTAAAATAAAATAAAACTCCCCATCTAGAATCAAGAAGTAATTGCCAAGCATAAAATAGCCCAGCTGTGGAGTGGCTTAAAGGACAATTGTTCCCAGGTAGAGAGTACCAGCTAGGACACCATGACAGAAGTCACAGCAATACCTGAATTACTGTGCCTATTTCATAGCACATATATCTGAAATGGCTTAAAATAAAAGTTGCAAATGCACCAGAGTCAGTTCATCGAAGGTTTTTTTTTCTTCTTTTCTTGTTCTCAGCCTCCAGTTAAAAATGAAATCTGCCTGCCTCATTTTCCTGTGTGTGAGTTAGTAGGATTAACTGGCGTTCTCAACAGGAAAGTAATAGATATAGTAGACGACATTGTGTGGTGGGGGAGAGCCTGGTAGAGATAATTATACAGTCACTCCCACTATATTACCCTTCAAAGAAACTGAGCCTAATATTCTCCTCCTAAGCAATTTAACCAACTTCTAAAAAAATAGTCTAAGATTTTATTTAGAGAATAAAATAGCTACTGTATATAATCAGGAGGGAGAATCATGGCAAATTATTATACTCATTTGATAAGTATATAAAAAGCTATGCTCAAAGCTTTGTATTGTGCCTCTTTAGTAATTGTTCAGTTGGACGAACTGTCCTTAAAAAAAGGGAGGAAGAGATAAAGAACTAGAAAAAAAATCCCAATTGTTATATTTTTTTTTCAGTGAGATTTCTCCCTTCTGGGCACAGATTAAGTCTAATTTCATGCTCCATGAGGATCAAACACACACTGGCTTTCAGATATTTAATAGTGGTGCTTTCTTTGCTTTTCAAAAACTAATGTCCATATAAAGCATCGGTACCAATAAAAAGGTAGTGTCAAAGAAATGGAGTTTTCTTTTCCTTTTTTTTAAATCATTTTGTTGGGGTCTTGTACAACTAACTTATCACAATCATACATATATCGATTATGTCCAACACATTTGTACATTTGTTGCACTCATCATTGTCAAGACATTTGCTTTCTACTTGAGCCCTTGGTATCAACTCCTCATTTTTACCCCCCATCCCCACCACCCCTCCCTCATTAGTCCTTGATAATTTATAAATTATTATTATTTTGTTCTGTCTTATACTGTCCAACTTCACCTTTCACCCACTTCTCTGTTGTCTATCCCCCAGGGAAGAGGTTATATATAAATAGACCCTTATAATTGGTTTCAGCTTCTATCCCACATTCCCTCCACCTTCCTGTTATTGCCCCTCTCACCACTGCTCCTGAGGGTTTCATCTATTCTGGATTCCCCATGTTTCCAGTTCCTATCTGTACCAGGGTAATTCCTCTGGTGTAGCCAGATTTGTAGGGTAGAGTTGGGATCATGATAGTGAGTGGGTGGGTGGGGAAGAAGCATTTAATAGCTGGAGCAAAGTTGTATGTTTCTTCATTGCTACACTATATCCTGATTGGCTCATCTCCTCCCTCCGTCCCTTCTGTAAGGGGATGTTTGGTTACCTACAAATGGACTCTGGGTTCCCACTCCATACTCTCTCTCAATCACAATGTTCTGATTTTTTTTTCCTTTGATGCCTGATACCTGATCCCTTTAAGACCTCATGGTCATGCAGGCTGATGTGCTTCTTCCATGTGAACTTTGTTGTTTCTGAGCTAGATGGCCACTTGTTTACCTTCAAGCCTTTAAGGCCCCAGATGCTGTATCTTTTGATAGCCAGGCACCATCAGCTTTCTTCACCACATTTGCTTATGCACTCATTCGTCTTCAGCAATCCTGTCAGGAAGATGAGCATCTTGGATTGCCAGTTTAATACAACAGGTATTCTTGCATTGAAGGAGTACTTGAATTGAAGCACGGTGTACATCTTGTACCTTAATAGTAAACCTGTAAATATATGCACATATATCTATTTCCCCAACATCATATATAAATATATGTATATAGACTTCTATTATTGCCCTTTGTCTCCTAGTTCTTTCCTATATTTTGATAGGGAGCTTTCAAATCTGTTGTATGTGTAAAAAAAAAAAGATTGTATTCTTCTGTATTCACTGCATGTACATCTCTGTATTTTCAAAAACTAACATGCACATGAAAAATCTTATCATAAATCCATTCTAAAAGACCCATGAAGGGATCCCAGAAATCTGTTTGATTATCTACACCTTCCATAAATGAGTTGATCATAATGCATGGACTGATATCCCTTTGTTTCTCTTCAAACAAAATAAACAGCCCAGTGAGTGAACTATATGAAACTGAAGTGCTTTAGTACTTTCCTTAGATTTGTAATCCTCATTCTCCACCATAAGATTAAAGAAGAAAAGAAAATACTGAATTAATCACCACGTGGAAAAACTGCATTGTTGTTCAGAACAGTTGCTCCAAAGACATCAGGTTGCCTTGCATGGAGAAACCTGGCTCCGCCACTCACTAGCTTGGCTTTGGGCAAGCTGCCCAATTTCTTCTGCATGTTTCTCAATTCCTAACTTACAAAAGATGATAAGCTAGAGTGAGAACCTCATTCAAAATATTAGACTGCTAACCACAAGCTCAGTGGTTTAAGCCTACCAGCTTCTGTACAGGATAATGATGAGGCTGTCTGCACTCGGTAATGCATACAAACTTGGAACTGCTGTAGAGGTTCACTGTGAGTCAGAATCAACTAAAAGACAGTGCATTTGAGCTTGGGTTTTGGTACTTCACAAGATGAGTTGTTGTGAGGAGTAAATCAGTAATATGCATAAATCAGAATGATCTGTGGCATGACTGTGCTTTGTTAATTCCATATTTACTCACAGTCTCCACATTTTTGACTCGTCACTGTTAGGTGATGATCATCACACAGGTGTCCTCACTTGTACAGGTACATCAAAGCTTGCTGAGAGTAGGTATCAGTGGCTTGAAAGAAAATCCTGGAGAGACCAATGGAACCCCATATAATCAGTGTTCCTGAATAACATAGAGGACTCCTCACAGTGAGCCTCTACAGCAGTTCCAAGTTTGTATGCATTACCGAGTGCAGACAGCGTCATCATATCCTGTATTATGAGAAAAAACACAGACTTATGAATGCTTCATTCAATATGTATCACTTAGGCTTTTTAGATATACATAGGTATGACATGATTTCATAAACATAAGTAATTTAAAGCATTTATTTTAATAACTAGAATAAAATAAGTAATATCTTAAGCATGGTCTCAACTTGAATAGTTTCTGAGTTTCTAGTAATATCATTAATAGTATATTTTATAATTTGATTTGATTGATTTGATGAGATATTGTAGTAAATACTCAGTAATTCTCTTCTGAATCTGAGGAGGACGAGGAACAAGGGATATATTGCTGACATCAGGTGGATCTTGGATCAAAGCAAAGAATATCAGAGATATGCTCACTTTTGTTTCATTGACTATACCCATTCATTCGACTCGGGATCATAACACACTGTGGATAACATTGAGAAGCATGGCAGTGCCGGAACCCTTCACTGTGCCTATGTGGGGCTCCTCCGTGGATCAAAAGGCAGTTGTGCAAATTGAACTAGGATATGCATCATGGTTGGATCGTCTCACCATGCTTAATCATTACATATACTGAGCAAATCATTCGAGAACCCGGATCATAGGAAGAAAAATGAGGCATCAGGATTCAAAGAAAGCTTGCTACAAACCTGCAATGTGCACATGCTCCAATGTGCACATGATACAACTTGGCTGAAAACGTAGAGGACCTTAAGCACATGCTGATGAAGATCCAGGATTGCAGCTGTAATTATGGCTGATGATCCAATGTAAATAAGATAACGATCCTCAGAACTAGACTGTTAGGTAGCAGGTCACATCATGAGAAATAGAGAAAAGGTTGAAGATGTACAGGAACTCATCTTGCTCAAGCGAACCACAATCAATGTCCCTAGAAGCAGCAGTTGAGATCAAAAGATGGGTTGCTTTGGGTAAATCTGCCGCACCGACCTCCAGAGCATTGAAAAGAAAGGATGGTCCTTTGAGGACTGAGGTGCACCTGACCCAAGCCATGGCATTTTTCAATGCCACAAGTGCATGTGAAAGTTGAATACTGAATAAGGAAGACCCAAGAAGAATCTTTGCATATGAATTATCAAGCTAAGCAAAACATATTCAAAGTCCCGTGGACTGCCAAAGGACAAACAAGTATATCTTGGGAGAAATATGGCCAGAGTGTTCTTTAGAAGCAAGGATGATGAGACTTCATTTTACAACTTCGGACATGTTGTCAAGAGGTAGACATCCTGTTTGGTGAAGTGGGCGACAGGACCTGTGAAACAGAGGAAGGCCCTCAATGAGATGGCGTGGCACAATGGATGCAG
>PVJH01026542.1:0-29913 GCA_004026705.1 Nesogale talazaci
ATCCATATGCATGTTTATGAATTTGTTTCTCTAGTCTACCCAGACTTACATATTATGGTACCTTAGGAGTGGGGTACTGGAGAAACAAATCATAAAGATGGAGAGTAGATATTTGTCTAACTTCTACCTCATGGTATTGTTTCTTCTTTGGCTAACCAGAAGTCAGATATGTCCTTGCAGTTTTACTGAATTGTTTTCTGGAAACAAAATGGAAAGTTAAACCTTTGATTATTTTGTTTGGATATTGTCTTTGGTTATTCCTGTGTGAAATGGCAAAAATGAATACTGTTAATGTATATTTTGAGCTCAGGGGTAAAAGTCACCACTTGAATATCTCAGAACCTATGCTGCTCAAGGACAATGGTTGAAGAAGGTCAAATGGTTGACAGAAAGCATGGATCTGTTGTAATGCGTTCAGAGACCTAATTCCATGTTTTTATATAAATAGAGTAGTTTAGATAAGGATATAGATAAGCTTAATAAGTATTGACCTTGACTGTTTTAAGACTTAAGTTTAGTTTCTGACTCTATGATATTTATACTGGTTTCTTTTGCTAATTATTATAGATATAAGGATGTATAGAAATGTTTATTGGGAAAAAATAAAACAAACAAACAAAAAGAAATGTCTATTGGGAAGTATGAAAAGAGAGTTTGTAAATCCAGTTGCCTCAAGCCATGCATTGACCTGTGAATGGGTTTAGGACTCACCTTCAAGATATCTCTGAAGAGATTTGCCCCACCCTATCCTTAGATGGGTTTAGGCCACACCTAGAAAGACTTCTCTGAAGAAATTAGCCCCACCCAGTGTTTTGGATTGCTCAGGATATTGGCATTCTGAGAGAAGGTCAGACTGACAGATTGAAGAAGGATGAAGCCTGTTTCCTTGGAAAATCTTGACCAGTGATTATTTTCAGAAGCTAAGAAATCTAGAACCATGAAGATAACTCCTCTTTGGGACTGAATGTTAAAGGAAACCTGTTGCATGATGAAATGCTTATTAGGTGACCACCCAGATTTACTATTTGTCTCCTACTTGTGAAAGTAGGAGAAATACAGCAATAAAGAGACAGGTTGAGTTTGGCCACTGAAACCCGTGCACTTGGTTCACAGGAAGTAGAGAAGATGAGAGTGGTTGACTGGTCTGAAGTTCATGACCTAGCATAGATGATTAGGCTTGTTGAGAATTTGTGATGGGACCATGGTCTAAAAGGAAAGTGATCAATGGATATCCGGGTGAGCCTAAGTGAAACAGCCCACATTGAGTTGACCAGAACCCAGCCAGAGTAAGAGACGTATTTGAGCCTGTGAACTGGTGTATATCGCTGCTGACTTTATGAGCAGCCTGTCCTGATTTGACTTTGCTTATGGATGCACGTTTCACAAGGTTCCAACTGGAATGAAGAGTCTTCATGTTGAAAGATATGATTGTTTCCTCAGACGACTGGGTTGATGTAATATAGAAATTGTATACCCAAAATTGGGGGGGATAAAGGCCACGAAGTGGTTGGCTTACAAACTCTTATAGGTGAGGGAATATATATTCATAGAATTATAAAATCAGATATTATGTAACTGCAATTGCAAGGCACAGGATATCTTTTGTTTTGTTCACTTAGAATGTCATTTTTAAATGATGGTGACAAATGTTGAATTGTGTGCATTTTAGTTTTATCATGTTAGGTCTAGATATGATTTTCTTGTTTATTTGAAAGTTTCATATGGTTACAGAGTTATGTGAATGTGTGAAATTAACGAAGGGTGGTCTGTGGTGGTCATGTGCTCATGTGTTGTGTGTCAATTTCATGTTTGGGAGTCTAGGGGTGGAGTCTAGCCTTCTCTAGTCTACCCAGACTAGCATATTAATAAAGGCACCCTTGTGGGGATGTCCAAAGGAAGGTGGGAGTATGTGTGAATGAAATACCTTTGGGAGGAGCCTGGAGCTTTCCAGAAATTCTAGTCCCTCTCCACATAGAGAGTGAGGTAGGAGGTAGGTGTGCTTGAGAAAGCTAATGAGTGACACATATAATTGGTGTGTGATATTTCTGGAAGGAAAGCCTTTGGCAAGATGAGGCCAGGGGATGCTGGCTTCCAGGTCTGGCTTCTAGTCCTTCCCCCTCCCTTTCATGACTTTGGCCTTGGAGGTGCAAGGCTTCATCATGAAGATGGTAGCTGAGGAAGATGGCACTGAGCACTATACTGTGCCTTCTTCAGGGCGCTCTGGCAGGTTTTGGTGTCTGTGGCCCCATCACACACACCCCAGCTCTCAAACTTGTTCTCGCAGTTGGCTCCTAATTCCTTCTTCCAGTTACTGATAACTCTGCTGGGTCCGGGTCCTTTATGTGCCCTCCTGGAAACCCGCTCCACAGGCCTTGCTGCTGAGGGTGCAAGGCCCCCGGGCCCACTCAGCTCATTTGCTGCGTAGGCTGCTCTCCCCCCCTCTCATTTTATTTTTTCCCATCATAGAAGTGAGCACTAGGAGCACAAGGCGGTTGAAGAAGAGGTAGACTCGTTGCTGCATCAGCTAGAAGTTTCTCTTTAGGGCATATCTCAGACCCAAGACCCCCACCAGCCCACAAGTCAGCAGTGATGGCGGCCAGACCCTGAGGTCACAGCATCCCACATGCCCTGCATGCTTACTCATTCACTCTACTTACACTTCTTCTTTCCTGTTTCCATTCCATTCCTTCTTCATTTTTTTTTTTAAATAGCTATCAAAGTTTATTAGTGGTTACTAGAGTCAGTACTGAGAAAGTGGAGATGGACGGTAGGGGTGATGAAAAAACTACATGGATCATGGAATGGTACTCTTGCAAACAGATTCTTATAATTGCTGTCAATAAGACTAAGACCTTTAAATAATTAACAGGTACGGTTGTATGATAGATATACAAAGGGGCTTCAAAAAGTTTGTGGGAAACTTCCATTCTTTCCGATTTGTTTGCAGTCATCACTGGGGCTATTTCTTGCTGCTGATTTCTTTGCTGGCCTGCTCTTCCACCTGCATGGTCAGGACCAGGGCCTTCTTGAAAGCTTGCAGGAATGAGAGGTCATTGGGATGCATAGTTAGGGTGGGTTCTTCTTTGTGCTCTATTTTCTCCAGATCATAGTTCAGCTACTTGGGAGAGCTTAAGTCAGGTTGGCCTTTGCTTTGAGCTGAAGAAGTGCAAGGACTCTCTCAGGGCATGGCACCACTGGGCACACAGACAACACACTGCTCAGGCTGTGATCGTTTCTCTCTCCCCCTTCTTGTTTAATCCTTCTGAATAGTGCCAACAAATACTGCTCTCTTAATCTCAAATGGCTGATTGCTCTCAAGACACCAATAAACCCACAAAACACATAAATAGAAGAACAATTACAGCAACAAGTATGCATATATCAATAATGTCACCGAAGTAAATGTACCAAATAAGAGACAGAGAGTGGCCAAAAAGATTAGAGACAAGACCCATCTATATGCTACCTACACAACATACACCTTATTCTCAAAGACAAAAATTAAAAGATGAAGAACAATCTACCAGTCCAATGATTACCATAAAAAGCAGGACTGACAATATTAATCTCTGATAAAACTAGACTTCAAAGCAGATAGCATAATGAGAGACAAGAACAGACAAGTAAAGTAATGGTAGAACAAGAAGACATAACTATAAAACTCATTATACACCCCCCATGAAAGACCCTCGAAATCAATCAATCAAGCCCTCACAGAAATGAAGAGAAAAATAGACAGCTCCGCAATAATAGTAATAGACTTCAGTACACCACTGTCAATGAAAGACAGATCATCAGGAAAGAAATTCAGTAAAGAAACAGAATTGATAAGCCACACCATCAACCAGCTTGAACACCTCGACCTATACAGAGCACTATACCTGATAACAACACAGTGTACCTTCTACTTCAGCACACAGGATAGATACTCTAAAATAGACCACATGTTAGACCACAAAACAGCATTAATAAATTTTAAAAATATTGAGATACTGCAATCCATTTTATCAGCCTTTAATGCTATAAAACTAGAACTCAACAATGGAAAGAACAAGAACATAAAGTCAAACATGAAGACAGTACAACATACTACTTAATAATGACTGGGTAATGGATCAAATAAGGGATGGATTTAACATTTATGACACAGCAAGAACAGTAATCCAGAGGGCTATTTTTAGCAATCAACACACATATAAAAAATAAATCTAAAATCAGTAGCATAACACCTTCAATAACTAGAACATGAGCAAAATAAACTCTCAACCAACAAGAGAAAAGACATCATAATAATTAGATTTAAACTGTGATAGCAGTTGTATAATACTGCTTGGTGTGATTGAACTATGAAATTATATCTGTATTAACTTCTAATAGAATGGTTTTGAGGGAGGGAAACCATCACAGAATTAGAGCAAAAGTAAATGAATTGGAAAACAGTAAGACAAGGTAAAAATTAAACAAGAAAATGGTTTTTTGAAAGGATTAACAAAATTGACAAACTGCTCGTAAACTTAAAGATAAAGAAAGAAAAGATGCAAACATCTAGAATTAGAACTCAACATATTCAAATGAAGCAAAAAGAATACTGATATGTTACTACAGAAGACTGCTCCAGCAAGTTTGATAATATAGAAGAAATAGAACGGTATCTAGAAATACATCACCTACCCAAATAAGTGCATATTAATGTAGAAAACCCAAACAGATATATAACAAAACCAAAGAAATAGAGAATGTCATCCAGAAACTCCCAACCAAGAAAATGCCAGGACCAGTTGGCTTCATCAGGGAATTCTACCAAGAATTCAGAGAAACATTGTCATCAATTCTACACAGAATATTTTAGAGCATAAAAAGGGATAGCAAACACCCAAACCCATTCCTGATACCAAAGCTAGGCAAAGACCCCACAAGGACAGATAAGCACACAGACCAATATCCCCCATGAAGTAGACATAAAAATGCTAAACAAATTGTGGTCAAGAATCCAATAACATAAAATAATAATACTGATAATAATTCATGATCAAGTGACATCCATATGAGGAATGTAAGGGTGGTTCAGCATTAGAAAAATAGTTAATGTAATGTACCACATAAAAAAGACAAAGATTACAATGCAGAAAAGGCATTTGACAGTATTCAACATTCATTTCTGATAAAAAAAAATACACACACACAACAAAACAGGAATCGAAGGGATTTTTCTCTACACAATAAAGTCCATATATGAAAAGCCAATGATTAATATCATGCTCAAGTGAAAGAAAAAGTGAAAACATTTTCCCTGAAAACAGAAACTAGATATGGATACCTCCAATCACCACTTTTATTCAATATGATGCTTTAAGTCTTAACTTGAACCATTAGAAAACAAAAAGAAATCAAGAGAATACAAGTGGCCAAAGAATAAGTGAAATTCTCCCTATTTGCAGATGGTATGATTTTATATTTAAAGAACTCCAAAGACTCCACAACAAAATTGTTGGAAACAATTGAGGGATTTGGTAAAGTAGCAGGATACAAGATTAACAAAACAAAAGTCAATTAGATTACTGTAATGCAATGACATGCTATGAAAAAGACATCAAGACGCGGGACTGTGGCCACTGGGATGGAGGTTCGATTCCAGCTTCATAGAGCAAAGGCTGAGCCTCCTACTCTCACCACCTGAGGACAGTGATGTCCCCCCTCCAAAAAAAGACATCAAGAAAACAACACCATATACAGCAGCCACACACAAGAATAGAATATTTAGGAATAAACCTAATCAAAGAAATAAAAGACATATCCTAAAAAAACTACAGATGAACAACAAGTGATTCAAAATCAGTGACAAGGTGGGTACGAGAAGCCTGATAAGAATTGATCAAGAGTAATGTAACAGAAAGAAATTACTGAAACCCAAATGAGGGCTGAGTATGAGAGTGGGACAAGAAAAAAGTAAAAGGAAATAGAGGAAAGAAGTGGCAGGGGAGTAGTAAAGGGCAAATACAGAGATTTAAATACAGGCATGTGTATAGATAAACATATTTTTATATGATGATGGGGAAATAGATCTACATGCATATGCTGATTAATATTAAGACAGCAGATGGGCATTGGACCTCCACTCAAATACTTCCTCCAAGCAAGAACAATTTGTTCTATTAAATTGACATTCCATGATTCTCACCTTCCCAACACAATCACTGAAGACAAATGTGTACATAAGCAAAAGTGGTGAAGAAAACTGGTGGTGCCTGGCTATCAGAAATAGTGTCAGGGGTCTTAAAGACTTGAAAATAAACAAGCGGCCACCTAGGTCAGAAGCAACGTCCACATGGGAGAAGCACATCAGTCTGTGTGACCCGAGGTGTCAAAGGGACCAGGTACCAGGCATCAAAGAACTAAAAATTATATCATTATAAATGAGGAGGAGTACAGATTGGGAACCCAAAGTCCATCTGTAAATGAAGTGACATCTCCTTACAGAAGGGTTGCAGGGAGGAGACAAGCCAGTCAGGGTGCAGTGTAGCAACAATGAAATATGCAATTTTTCTCTAATTCTTAAATGCTTCCTCCCCCCACTATCATGATCCCAATTCTGCCTTACAAATCCGGCTAGACCAGGGTATGTGTACTGGTACAAATCAGAGCAGGAAACATGGGGAATTCGGGACAGATAAACCTTTCAGGATCAGTAGTGAATGTGGTGATAAAGGTGGAGTAGAAAGGGGGAACCATTGCAGGGATCTACATGTAACCTCCTCACTGGAGTATGGACAACAGGGAAGAAGGTGAAGGGACAATTGAACAATGTATGATATGACAAAATTATGATAAATTATTAAGGGTTCATTTGGGGGGCAGAAGGGAAGTATGAGGAGCTGATACCAAGAACCTAAGTAGAAGGAGGATGTTTCGAGAATGATGATGGCAATAAATGTACAAATGTGGTCTGAATACAAAAGATGCATGTGTTGATCATGATAAGAATTGTATGAACCCCCAATAAAATGACTTTTTAAAAAAGAAAGAAAATTACAGATCACTACTATAAGAAACCAAGAGGCCTACACAAATGAAAGAATATCCCGTGTTCATAGATAAGAAGATTTAATATTGTGAAAATGCCAATACTACCCAAAGCAATCTATAAATATAATGGCATGCCAATATGAAACAAGAAGAATGAGAAGCCCTACACTCTGCAACTTAAAAACCTATCACACAGCCACAGTAGTCAAAACAGCCTGGTAGGGAATACCAAAAATAGACTGTGGGGCCAGGACAAGGTGCCCCATTAAACTTGACTGGAAAACACTCATAAAGGACAGCAAATAGACCTTGAACTATTTATAGGGCTTGTTGTTGTTGTCCTTCTGTTGCTGTTGCTATTGTTTTATTGTTTTGTGTTGGTGCATATTACTATCACCACATGACTATCTGGAAGGGATAGGTGGGATAAACAAGCCAGAAAAGAGAACAATGGGTGACAGTTTGGGGGAGACATGGGAAAGGGAGTGGGTGTTAACAAACCTAGGGACAAGGGAGCAACAAGTGACCAAAAATCAATGCGAGGAGGGTGTAAGAAGTCTGGCAGGATTGGATCAAGGACAGTGTAGCCGAGAGGATTTCCAGAAACCCAAATGAAGGCTGATCATGAGAGTGGGACAAAAGTAAAAAGAAATAGAGGAAAGAACTATGAGGCAAAGGGCATTTATAGAGATCTAGACACAGGCATATACATACATAGATATATTTTTATATGATGAAGGAAAAAATAGATCCATGTACATATATTGATAGGTTTAGTATTAAGGAAACACATGGACAGTAGGCCCCTACTCAAGTACTCCCCCAATACAAGAACACTTTGTTTTAATAATTCGGCAGTCTGAGATGCTCACCTTCGCAACAGGATCACTGAAGACAATGTGGGTGCATAATCAAATGTAGGGAAGAAAGCTGATGGTGCCCAGCTATCAAAAGACATAGGATCTGGGCTTTTAAAGACTTGAAGATAAACAAACAGCCATCTAGCTGAGAAGCAGCAAAGCCCACCTGGAAGAAGCATAACAGCCTGGGGGATCACGAGGTGTTGATGAGATCAGGAATCAGGAATCAAAGAACAAAAAATCATGTCATTGTGAATGAGGGGGAGTGCAGAGTGAGGTCCCAAATCCCATCTATACACAACTGGACATTCCCTCACAGAAGGCTCTCAGGAAGGGGACAAGTCAGTCAGAGTGCAGTGAGGCAATGATGAAACATACACTGTTCCTCTAGTTCTTAAATGCTTCCTCCCTGCCCCCCACTATCACGATCCCACTTCTACCTTACAAATCCAGTTGGACCAGAGGGGGTACACTGGTACAAATAGGAACTGGAAACACAGGGAGTCCAAGACAGAAGAACCTCTCAGGACCAGTGGTGAGAGGTGGAGATCTACATATAACTTCCTCCCGGGGGGTGGACAATGGAGAAGTGGGTGAAGGGAGACATTGGATGGTGTAAGATATGACACAATAATAATAATTTATAAATTATCAAGGATTCATTGGCGAGTGGAGTGTGGAGTGGGAGGCAGAAAATGAGGAGCGGATACCAGGGGCTCAAATAAAAAGCAAGTGTTTTGAGAATGACGAGGGAAACAAACATACAAAAGTGCTTGACATAATGGATGTCTGTTTGGATTGTGATAAGAGTTGTATGCGCCCCCAATAAATGATTTAATAACAGTAGACAAATAAAATAATTAATGAAAAAAACCCAGAAGAAGCAGCCTGGTACTGGTACAATGATAGATACACAGACCAATGGTGGAACAGGCGATAAAGCCCAGAAATAAATGTGTCCACCTATAAACTACTGATTTTTGACAAAGGACCTCATTGCTCATCCTCTTTGCTATCTACATAAAAGTGGAACCTCCCAAGACTCTGACCTTTATCTTCAAAGTCCAGTGTGTGCTAGAAAAGGGCTCTTCTAATTTTTTATAAGTTCTGATTGGTTTGAACCACCTGCTTCATTTCAGATCAATTTAAGAGGATGCTTCATGTATCTATACCAAATGGGGCTGGTAAAATTGTATTTCCATTTGCAAAACATGAAACAGGGAGCATACACTGCACCATGCATAAAAATTAATTCAAGGTAGGTCAGAGACATAAATATAAATCCTAGAGCTATAAGATAATCAATGAAAAAAATAGAAACAAACTTAAGGGCATGCTGGTAAGGCTTAGACATACTACCAAGTATAATAAAGGAAGCACACAGTAGAAGACAAAATGGGAGACAGAGATATACGAAAAACAAGACATTTATGCATATCAAAAGGCTCCATCAATGAGCAAAAAGAGAGTCGATGGACTGGGGGGGAAAACTTTAGTCATGATTCCATGGACAAGGGAATCAATACTAAATTCTAGAGAATTCTGCAACACCTCAATTAAAAACAACAATCAAATAATACATTAAAAAGTGGGCAAAAGACAAGAACAGACAGCTAAATGGTTAACAAATGCATTTTTAATAAAAAGTTTCTTACCACTAGCTTCCCAGGAGAACACAAATTCAAGCAATACTGGGACTGATAATATACCCAAATTACACAGCTAAAACCTTGCCATCTTCTCTTCAGATTTGTTTGCTCTTCTGGTAACCTACGATATTTTCATTAGTCTTCACCAGCAATAAATTCAACTGCCTCAGGTCTTCTTTGGTCTTCCTTATTCATTGCCCAACTTTCTCATACACAGAAGGCTTGGGTCAGCCACACGTGAATCTTCGAAGCGATGTCCTGGCTGTTCAACACTTTTAAGAGGTCTTGGCCAGCAAATTTGTCTAATGTTAAATGTGATTTGACTGCTTGACTGCTGCTTCCATGAGCAGTAGCGGTGGTTCGAAGCAAGATGAAATCCTTGACACCTTCAATCTTTTCCCCCTTGATCTTAACATTGTCTATTGATTCAATGGTGAAGGTTTGGGTTTGGTTTACGTTGAGTTGCAACCCATTCTGAAGGCAGCAATCCTTGATCTGCATGAGCAAGTGCTCCGCATTCAGCATATTGTTGGTTGCTAATATATCTATTAATATATCTGACTCCAATTCTGAGGCCTAGCTATTTATATAACCCAACATCTCACATCATTTGCTCAGCATTACAGATTGAGTGAGTGTGAGGAAAATGTACAACCTCGATACACACCTTTCCTGATTTTAAACCAGGAAATGCTCCCTTATTCTACTTGTTCTATGTACACATCACACATGAATTCAATGAAGTTTTCTGGAATTCCTATTCTTCTCAATGTGATTCGCATTATTGTTAGGGGCCACTGAGTTGGCTCTGACTCATAGCCACCCTATGCACAACAGAATGAAACCCTGCAGAGTCCTGTGTCGTCCTCACAATTGTTCCTAAGCCTGAACCCACTGAGGCAGCCACTGTGTCAAACCGTCTCATCAAGGGCCTTCCTCTTTTTTTTGCCACTCCTCTACTTTACTAAATATGATGTCCTTCTCCAGGGCCTGAGCTCTCCTGACAATATGCCCAGTGTACGCAAGATGAAGTCTTGCCGTTCTTGCTTCTAAGGCGCACTCTGACCCTACTTCTTTCAGGACAGATTGGTTTGTGCTGTTAGCAGTCCACGGTACTTTGAATCTTCTTCTCCAGCACGATTGTCCTTATTCAATGTTAAGCTTTCACATGTAGGTGCTGCAACAAAGAATAGCATGGTTTGGGTCAGCTACATGTTAGTCCTCAAAGTAACATCCTTGTTCTTCAATACTCTAAAGAAGTCCTGTGCAGCTGATTTACTTAATGCAATATGTCTTCTAACCTCTTGACTGCTGCTTCCATGAACATTAGTTGTATATCCAAGCAAGAAAGAATCCTTGAAAACGTCGACCTTTTCTCCACTTATCATAATGTTACGTGTTGATCCAGTTGTGAGATTCTGGTCTTCTTTAATCCATACTGAAGATTAGAATCCTGCATCTCTGTCAGGAAGTGCTTCACATCCCCCTCACTTTCAGCAAACAAGGTTGTGTCAGTTCCATATGACAGATTGTTAATAAGCCTTCCATGGGATCCCTAGTTTGCTATAACCTATACAGTCAAATGCCTTTACATAGTCAATAAGACACAATTAAACTTCTTCCAGTATATTATGCTTTCAGCCAACATTTATCTGATACTAGCAATTATACTCCTCACACCAATTCACTGGTTTCACTAAAGAAGACAGAGGACTCTCTGAGAACAAAGTGTCCCAAAATAACACAGAAGCCTTTTCCAACTGTACTTCTTTTTGTTCTGTCCCATCGCCGCTATAACTGTTCTCTTCGGTCTTTAGTTTATAAAAAGGAACACTTGAATTAACCATGTTTTAAAGTAAATAATTTCTTACAGAGGACACACAAAGAAAGACCCACCCCTCGTTGATCATCCTTTTAGCTACCCACATAAAAATGGGACCTCTCAAGGCTCTGACCTTTATCTTCAAAGCTCAGTGTGAATTAGAAAAGGGCTCTTCTCATTTTTTATAAGCTCAGTTCCATTTGAACCATCTGTTTCATTTCAAATCTATTAAGAGGAAGTGTCATGCATCTATAAGCAAAAGGTTTGGTGGAAAATAGCCAACTCCAATATCTCGAGAATAGATCAGACATGAAATCTGCCTAGCTCCATTTTGTTGATGGTAATATACTTCCTGGTTCAGAAAAACCTGGAAATGACTAACTCCTGCCTCCATCCACCCCATCCCACTTGCTCCCACACACAGTTATTTCCCCTTACAAGACAACTTCAATCTGATCAGAATTGTAAGAGAACTGTGCCCCAGGATTAAGCAATAGTACACTTTGGACTTAATCAAACAGAGCCACCCATTTACCATATATACTTGAGGATAAACCACCCAAATATCAGCCAAGGCATTAATTTCACCACTAAAGATGCATTTAAAATGTGCTGAAAAACTCAGCTTACACACAAGTATATACAGTATAACCCCTGAGCCCATCCTTAGAATATCTTTAACCTCTCCCCCAACTGGTTTGAATTCTTTTTGAAATTGCCTTAGAGATTCTTTTTTTTTTTTTCCTTTAGGCACTCTCATTTATTGAAAGTTTTAGTACAGGCAGTCCCTAGGTTGTAAACAAGATCTTTCCTAAATGTGTCATTCAGTCAAATATGTAGATAAGCCAGAACAGGTGCATACAATTCTTTTTTTTTCTTGGAAAACATTTATTTGTTGAGAACATGAAAACAATTTGGTGACAAACCTCGTAACATGATTGTCAACTCAAGTTGTACATTTCTATGATTATTATTATTATTATTATTATTATTATTATTATTAATGTCTCTAACAATGTACTATACTAGATTTTGTATACGGAAAAACATGCAAAAACAATAATAAGAGATGAAAGCAAAAACATACCAAAAAAAACTAACAATATAATAAAATAAAGCAGAGGCAATCCTTAACAGAAAAGGAAGTAGGAAATATTTAAAAAGCTGGACCAAATATAAAATGGGTAAAAAGAGAAATCAAATGACAAGTTGTTAAATCATTGCATTTTCAACGATTCACTTTGCAATGTCCTCTGCAAGGCTCTTCATATTCCCCATCCTTGGTCAGAGGGGATTCACCATTGCATTCCCTCTACTCCACCCTCTCTCCACCCTTCCAGTGGCTCCAATCTAACCACCAGGCTGAAGGGGCTCAACCATCTTGGTCTCCCCACATCCCCAGCTCCCCTCTCCACTAGAAAACCCACTCCAGCACATCTGGATTTGTGGGGTAGAGTTGGGACCCTGATGGTTGGGGGAAGAAGATTTCAGGAACTAGAGGAAATTTGTATGCATCATCACTGCACAGCTGCCCCTCGACTGGTCTGTCTCCTCCCCCTGACTCCTGTGTAAAGGGGTGACCAATGACCCACCAGTGGGCCTTAGGCCCCCATCCTGTTCTCCCCCTCATTCGTAATGATGAGTTTCTTGTTCTTTGATGCTCGATACCTGCTCCCTTCGGCCCCTCTTGATCACACAGGCTGGTGTGCTTCTTCCATGTGGACTTTGCTGTTTCTGTGCTGAATGGTGACTCGATTATCTTCAAGTCTTTGAGACTCCAGACAGTCAATCATTTGGTAGCTGGGCACCATCATTTCTCCTACTCTGTTTGCCTCTGTATCCATTAGAGATTCTAATGGTAGGGGTGGGAGCCAGGTGTTGGCAGCAAAGACTATGAGAGGCTACTTCCCCACCCCCCCCAAAAAAAAACCAAGATTTGCTCTGGCCAGAGTTCTCATAGTCTATGTTTTTTCCACCAGGCAAACCCCCAGCAACGCGTTCTGAGTTAGTGCACATAGTGGCATCACCTGGGAAGGTTCTCTGTGGTCACAGCAAACTTTTTTTGTGAAAGCAGTTTCACTTGACCCTCATTTTTAGTGATGCTGCTGTGAAATTTTGTGTCCTGGTCGGGAAAATTGCTGCAGAAACTGTTGTGATGTTGAACAAAGCTTACAAGAACAATGCTATGGGAAAAACTCAAGTGTAGAAGTGGTTTTCTCATTTCAAAAAAAGATGAAATATAATTTAAAAAATTTTTTTAAGCTGAAATGTCAATTGATGACAAATCTCACTCTTGACATTGTCAACTCCCCAGTCAGACTGTTAATGAGCCTTCTATTTGGAGATTTTGAAAGGACTGCATAACAGCATAGGAAAAAAAAAAAAGACCTGATTTGTGGTAGAGGGGGACTGGTTTTGCACCATGACAATGTACTTACTCACACAGTTATATCAGTGTTCCAGTTTTGAGCAAGAAACAGTATGTCTTTCTTGCCCCACACACCTTACTTACCTGACCTCACTTCATGTGACTTCTTTTTGTTTCTGCTCATGAAAAGGAACATGAAAAGACAGTGATTTGATGTTGTGGAAGAGGTGAAGAAAAAAAAAATGGAGAGGTTCTGTCAGTTATCCAAACAGATGATTTGAAAAATGTTTCCAAAAATGAAATTGCAGATATGACAAATGTATTAAGTGTACTAGAGAGTAATTTGAAGGTCATATCACTGTAAGCAATCTACTTTAAATATAGAAAGAACAGATAAGGCACAGAGAAGCCCCAAGCCCAATCAAATCTACTGATAGAGAATTGTTTTATACCCCAAAAGACCTTATAGAGGAATGTTTCTCAACGTGTGAGTCACGACCCCTCTGGGGTCCAAATGACCCTTTCACAGGGTCACCTGATTCATAACAGTATCAAAATTACAGTGATGAACTAGCAACAGACGTAATTTTATGGTTGGGGGCAGTCACCACAACACGAGGAACTGTTATTAAAGGGTTGTGGCATTAGGAAGATTGAGAACCACGGCTATAGAGGGCTTACAAGAGTGTAAATCTTTTTTTTTTTGCGGGGGGGCGGGGGACATCACTCCTCTCCGGTGGTGGGAGTAGGAGGCCCAGCCCCACTGCTGGAATTGAACCTCCGTCCCAGTGGGCCGCAGTCCCGCACACAACCACTACGCCACCGGGGCTCAGCCAAGAGTGTAAATCTTTATGAGAGTATAAAGGTTTACACTTTATGGGAACATAAAGATTTACACTTTCATGAGGAGCCGCTGATGGACTTGAACTGTCAACCTTGCATTCAGGAGCTCAGCACCTAGCCCACAGTTCCCCCAGACACACACAAAAAGAGGGGAAGATAAGCACCACATGAAGGTCACCAAAGAACAGAGGCTAAAAAGAGACCGAGACCTTCACCCAGAGATGACAGAGCGAAAGCTTTCCCCTAGAGCGAGTCCCATACCTTTCAGCGTCCTGAACTGTGAGAAAACAAACTGCCGTTTGGCAAAGCCACCCACTTGTGGTCATTCTGTTAGAGAGCTATGTCCCACTATCTATCAGTCCTAAGAAACTGAGGAAGTCATAAGGTCATGCTTTCAGATTTTTCAGGAATGGCTAAACAAAAACAAACCCGTTGCCGCCAAGCCAGCCCACAGTGACCTTATCTAGGGTGCAGTTGCACTCCATGGAGTGTTCTTGACTGTGGCTTTTATGAAAGTAGATGGTGATAAGGTCGTTTTGTTAAACAATTTAAATAAAAAGTTTCGAAAAAAAAGGAAATTTGAGTTATGGGGGTACCTCCTTGTAGTTGAGGTAATAGGGGTTTCCTGGTTTGCTATTATCACTTCCTGGCAGAAAACACGGAGGAAACATACAACTTTCCTCTAGTTCTTTTTTTTTTTTTTTTTTTTTTTAGGCATCACTGCCCTGGTGGTGGGAGTAGGAGGCCCAGCCTTTGCTCCTGTGAACGGGAATTGAACCTCCATGCCAGTGGGCCGCAGTCCCACGCACAACCACTACGCCACCGGGGCTCAGCCCCCTCTAGTTCTTTAATGTCCCCCCGCCCCCATCCATTATTATGATCCCAATTCTTCCTTATAAATCCGTCTAGACCAGAGGATGTACATGGGTACAGAAAGGAGCTGGAAACAGGGAATCCAGGACAGATAAATCCCTCAGGAACAGTAATAGGAGTAGCGATATCATGAAGGTCGAGGGAAGGTCGGGGGGAGGGGAGAAGCAATCATAATGATCATGAAATAATCGCACCCTCCCACCCTCCACACGGGAGGATGGACAACAGAAACATGGGTGAAGGGAGACAGCGGGTGATGTGAGATATGAAAATAGTAATAATTTATAACCGATCAAGGGATCAATGATCCCTCCTGAGGGAGGGGAGGTGGGGGAAGAGGGAAATGAGCTGATCCCAAGGGCTCAAGTAAAAAGAACATGTTTTTAAAAGGGCAATGGCAACACATGTGCTTGATGTAATGGACGTGTGGCCTGTGAGAAGAGCTGTAAGAGCCCTCAATAAAATGATTTTCTTAAAAGTACAAAAAACGATTTACAGCCTCAGAAACTTAGTGAGCAGTTCTACTCTGCTCCACAGGTTCCCTAGGAGTGGGCAGAGGGTTTGGGCTTCCCCCTTGTCTTAGGACCATTGGGGCCATTAAAATTGCGTTGGCCACAAAGCTGCTCTATCCTGCAGTCCCCCAGTCTCTGTAGTTGGGTCATTGGACTCACCTGTCCCTCAGGAGTACAGGCGAGAGACATTTTTGAATGTCATGACCAGATGGTTCCACTGGCATCCCTGGCAGCGCTCCGGATGCTGCTGAGCATCTCTGCACATGGCCCAGAGCAGCCGCTGGAGGTGACACAGCCCCACACGCCAAGGCCACCATGGGCTCCAGTGGCAGCACAGGGTAAGGATGACTTGGGCTGGCGGTGTTTTGGGATGCTGCCCGTCAGGCACAAAGACTGCCAATACCGCCAGGCGTGAGAGACCCTGCCCAACCTCTCTTCCACGCAGAGAGGGTGGCAACTGTCTAGGCGGTGCACTCTAGAATTTTAAGGTTTTTCACAAGTGTACAGCATTTGGAAGAATTGCTTCTGTTTTCATTTGGGGAGAAAAGCGAGACTTTCTTGACACATGGCATGCTGCAGCTCAAATGTTAAAATGGAAGTTCAGTGATAGAGTCCTTGTTTCTGATGCCAGAGTCCAGGTTCAGGTCCCGGTCGGTGGGCTTCATGTGCAGGCCCCACCAGTCTGTCCATGAGAACGGGTGTCAGACTTGACAGCAGCGAACGGGAATGACACAAAGTTCGTTTTGAATGTGGAAATTTGAATGTGGCACTTTTTTTCATGACAAACATCACCATTTAAAGGCACTTAGGTGGCCCCACCATGGGCTAGGACTGGCTGTTAAGCAGAATGGTGACGTCTCCACAGTGAGAGAAGTAGGGTGAAGGACAGGCTGGCTTTGAAGCTCCAGCAGCCAACCTGGCCTGCCTTCCCACTCTCACTAGACTACTGAGGAGTCCTTGTTCCTAGGCATTGGGCCTCCCATTGTCTGTTTTCTCTTTGAGAAATGAGGGTCATAGCAAAGTTCTGCCTACTGTAAGGATCGCTGAGCATGGAAAGGTTGGCAGTGTGAACCTGGCCAGTCGCACTTGATCAGAGTGTTAGGGAACGCTCCCTTGCAAGATCTAAGCACAAGAAATTCCGTTTTGGAAAAGAAAGTATAATATTTAAGGCCAACTTAAATGTTGAGCCCCTGCCAAGAGTCACCAGATGGTCTAAGAGCCAGCCCCAGAAAGTCTGGGGAGGCCTCAATATGATTTAGCTGGATGCCGTGGAATTTCCAGAATGACATTGAGGAGCCAGCTAAAATGCTGGGTAGAGACCCTGACTTTTCCGAGAGCTGGGAGCCAAGGAGACATCAACGCCTGCTCTCTCCAGCTCTCCCCTGGGGTAAGTCCACCCACAAAGGCAATGCTTGTTGGGAATCGGAATATACAGTATGCAACAACAACCACGTCTGTTATGTACATGAGGGGATAGGAAAGCATGCAATAAATGTCAGCCATCGATCTTTCCAGATATGCAATAGCAGGCCAGGTCGACGGACAGGGATTCCTCTGCCCTCTTCAAAGTGGTGCCACACATGTGCCCTTAAAGCAAAATCCAAACCCATGCTTCGGATGTGCCCTTTAACCACCAGTGGCCCTTGATAGGGTTTGCAAGGGTTTGTAAATCTTGACCCGGTGGTGACTGGGTTTGAACTGCTGACCTTGAGATTTGCAATCGATGCTTACCTGACAGCACCACCAGGGATCCTCAGCGCCATCTTGAGCGGAAGTTTTGCGCGGTTCACATTTGCAGCTACTGAGGAATTTTTAAGACAGGAAAGAATGCCTTTAATTCCACTTTGGAGATGGAAATGGCCCTCGATGACAGATTGTGGCCCTACGCTTTACATTTACACATGGACAGTTAATAAAAGCGTGGTGGCCCCAAAATTCCTTGGGGATTCGTTAATAAGGAGTTAGGACAGTCAGAGGAACAAGCTACCACACCCCCCAGGGGCAGAGGTGCTAGGACCTCTCTGGGGAGACCTCTCTCGGGCCCAGGTTCATGACCTACCACAAGATGGTGCCAGAAGATGCCTTTTTGAAACTTCAGCGAGCGCTCGCGGGTTTTTGTTTAAAATGCACCTCAAATGGTCACGAGATGGAGCTCAAAGATTCTTTTTGAATGCCTTAGCGGCCCGTTTGGGGTTAGGCTATTCAAATCGCCGCCCCCAACCAGTCCCTGGCTATCTTATTGCATTGGAACAATAACTATTGAAACGATCAGACATCAAGCGCAAAGACTGCCATGGAAACAAACCAAATCATTCTCTGTTGTAATCCCAGTTTACCAGTCCATCTGTTACCTGCTAGTCAGTTCCAACTGCAGGGTCCACAGGAGTGGGGTGGAGTGGTGTTGCGAGGGGTCTCGGAGCTGTGACCTGTTGCAAGCAGATCTCCAGTGTGTTCTCTCTTCCCAGTCACCTTTGGTTGGGTTGAAACGGCCACCCCTTTGGGAAGGAAGGTCTGGAAGGAGCTAGTTCTTTCTCTTTTAACCTAGCCAATGTTCAAAGAAGAATACTTAAAAATCAAACTTCCCTGAGAGCGAGTTAGCAGCCCTGTGGGGCAGAAAGGGTGGGTTCTTAGGGGTGCTCTCCAGAGCCCCCCTGCTGCTTTCAAGAATCCCTGTGCACACAGAACTGCCTTAGCGATTCCTGGTTTCCCATCTTGGACCAGGTGGCCCAGAAGCAATTCCTGGTTTCTCGTCTTTGACTAGGTGACCCAGAAGCTAGCGAGAGGCAGAAATAGGAGCTCAGCTCAGGATTTCCATGGAGGTCTGGACTTGAATCGAAGAAAAATTCAAAGCGTGGCTTTAGGGCTGAGCCCCGGTGGCTAAGAGGTGGAGTGCAGGACTGCCGCCTGCGGGCTTGGCGGTTCAAATTCAGCAGCGGTTCTCAGGAGCGGAACTGGGTAGCGCCCACGATCACCAGAGGCCGAAGCCCCAAAACAAAAAACAAGCAAAAATCAAGGAGCGGTGAGCCTCTGGGCAAATTAAATCTCTCGTCCCTCTTGTATGGTCTGCATTTCTGGGATAAGAACCCTGGGATGGCGGAGGGAACCAAGAAGTTGTACACAACTGCTGCGCATATTCTCACAAGCTAGGCAAACCCAAGGAGTTGGAAGCGAATGAGCCGAGTGATCCACAGACCAGGGTGAGTGTGTGCATCCCTTTGATGGTCATATGATAAAGGAACTTGTATCGTGGACTGCCAAAAGAACAAACATAGCTTTCTTGTTAGAAAACAAGAGCCCAAATGCTTCTTAAAGGGTAGCTGGGGTAGGGGGGGTGGGGGCGGGAAGCTGATACCAAGAACTCAAGTAGAAAGAAAATGATTTGAAAATGATGGTGTTACAGCAATACAAAAAGAAAAGAAAATGATTGTGTTAGTCCGGATAGACTAGGGAAACAAATCCACAGAAACTTAGATGCATAAGGGAGAGCTTTATGTAAAGGGTAAGTGTGCATTAAGAAAGCTTCCCCACCCAGTGCGGTCCAAGCCTCTAAGTGCAACATTAGCTTATACGTCCGGCACCGATCTATGAAGTCCTCCTCAATCTCACAAAACACACGCAATGATGCCAACTGGAAAAGGAAAGCTGAATCAGCAAGCATGTAAGCATCTCAGAGCTGGCAGGGGTCTCCACACGGCTGCTCCAGCACCCGGGGCTGCATCAGGTAGGTCCATGTGGCTTCTCCTCATGGATGTCTCGCAGGAAGTGAGTCTTACCAGGCGAAGTAGAGAACTGGCTAAGGCAGCTGCACCCTGATCTGACCACCAGTAAGCAAGAGACCTGAGAACTAGAAAGGTGAGACTCACCGAGCCATTTCTTTCTGCCTTTCAATCAATCCCTCGTATGTTTATCCGCCAGGTTGGCACAATAAACCCTAACTACCTCACTGATAATCGCAACATATGCATAAATATGCTTGACACAATGGATGGATTATGATAAGAGCTGTAAGAGTCGTCCCCCCCCCGCCCCTCCATAAAATGATTTTTTACAAAATGCTCCTTACAAACAAAGATGGTGAGACTGACTTCCTCTCATACACTTTGGGCATGTTACCAGGAGAGATTAGCCAGTCCCTGGAAAAGCGCATCCTGCTTGCTCAGAAGGCGGCTAGTGAAAAAGACGACAGCCCTGGAGGAGGTGGACCGACACTGGCCGCAACCATGGGGTCCAACATAACCTTGGTGAGGGTGGCACGGCCGGGCAGTGCTTCCTTCTCCTGTGCACAGGGCTCCTCGGAGTCGGAACCAACCTGACAGCACCTCACAATGATAACGGCGAAGTGGCCCTTCCTTTGGAAATAGGCCTTCGATTTTGCATTCATGTCAAGACTAGGATTCAGGACAATAATGAACCCCTACAGAGCCCTGAAGGCTGAAACCAAAGAATCCCACGTTAGTCATGTGGAAATTGCTGCGGGTTGTACATACGGAAGAAGAGGCAAGAGGAGGAGATAAAGCCGTGCAGAGAAGGAGGTGACAATGATTGGATGGTCACTCTTTCTTGGGTTTGACCCTAGACTCCTCCTGAAGATTAACTCATTTAATCCTCAATATAATCCTACCCAACGAGGGCTGTGGACATACAGATAAGCGGAGGATTTGAGAAGTTAAATAACTACTTTTTCAAGGTGACACAACCTGTCAGAGGTGAAGACGGGAATCAAAGCGGGTAGCTTAGAAATGCCAAGCATGTGCACGTCAATAAAGGCTGACCATTAACTACTCATAAGCTTTCATATCTGCGCTGAGTTGGCAGAGGAAGGTACCCCAAATGAATTCCCCCTCACTTGCATTGGAAGCACAATGTCCGCCTATGACACAGGAGTGAATATGGGCTCTGCCCAGGAAAGGAGGCTCCAGAACACTGCACAAGTTCCAATTTAGAGATGAAGTTGCTATTTCCATGCTCTCGGCCCTGGCCTCCCTAGTAAAAACTGCCCCGCTTCCTCCAAGGTGGTAGTTTCCCTTCTAATGTTTATTGATAGGCTATAAAAAGAAAAGGGTTTGTAAACAACTTGAGTGCGTGGACAATCTAATTAAAGTAATAGCTTGTGAAAAATAAAACAGTATCATTATTATAGAGTAGCTCTGTGGGAAGACAAACATTGCTGGCATTCTTGAGGCTAAGCCGCTCCATTTGCCACAGAACATAGACAGTTGAGCAGGTCTCTTCTGAGGACTTGGTTTCTCTCTCTCAACCGAGAGTCAAACTCTCCGGCTTTTCTTCCCCGATGTGAAATGTGACCTTCCAATGTTCTCACCCACATCTTCCCTTCTAATAAAGCAGTGAACTTTTTTCTCCTCATTTAATGCTTAACATTCATGAGCAATCAGGATATGAGAATTTCAGCACCAAAGGAACCTGTACCCATAGCAGGCAAAATCCCAGCATAGCTGCGGACTGAGAGGTTGGAAGAGTGAGTTCCTGCATCAAGAATAAAGAAATACATTTTCCAGCTCTTTGAAGGCAGAACTATGTCTGTTCATGCCTTCCCAGGGCCCAGTTCTGGTAACAAGAAATAGGGCCAGGCTGGGAGGTATCCCACCCATAAGGAGTGGGGTCTAGCTTAAAGGCCCCTGAATCCCCCTGTGGGGAGGGCTGGCCTGAGATGGCTGAATGCAACCTTGCAAAGAGGAGAGTTAGAGTCTTGGAAGGAACCAGGCTCACATCTGTAGGAAAAGGGTGTGGGCATCAGTGTTGATGAGAGAGCAAGGAGCAGAGACAGGGCATCAAGCACTAAAATGGGTACCAGGGTCAGAAGTAAACAAGACACAGCGGAAAGGAGAGGTCTATAGAGGTAATTCAGGAGGAAGGCTGGGAAGAGTACATTTTTTTTGCAGGAGCTCCTCACTTACAGAGTAATCTATACCCATCCAGTGACCATACAGGGAAGCTTGGTGGCGAAGTGGTTACCTGTTGGGCTGCAATCTGCAAAGTCCAGAGTTCAGAACCATTGGCCACTCCTTGGGAGAAAGATGGGGCTTTCTACTCCCATGGAGGCTCGCAGTCTTGTAAAGTCCAGGAACAGTTTCTACCCTGAAGGGTGCGGTGCCCTCAGTTACAGACTGGCAGCGCTTCAGTTATCTGTCAGGCTCACCCTGGCAGCCGCCCTTTATATATCCATTCTAGAATCTTATTGATCATTTCACCAAATAATTGGTCATAAGTTGGTAGCATCTATCTGACCTTTTGGAGGTAGTAGGGTGACTGAAAACATATGCAGAATCTGTACAGGGCACAAAGCTGACTTTCTGTGCACCTAGGAGAAACCACTTTAATGGCCCCAGTGAGTTACGTAAACATAACTCGATATACTACGTGGAAGGCACTTAGCAGAGCAACCACAAAGACCCACACTCGCTGCCCTCTCTCCTTTAGGCCGAATGAGTCTCGGGGTTCTTGGACATTTGGAAGTAAATGAGGCACTGATTACCTTAAGGAAGAGATACAGGTAATCTTACACAATCATGCAATTAAATGAAAATGTACATGTGATAACTCTGCGTTCATACTCTGCGTTAATAAAGCAAATTATCCTAGTTTCATTTGGAATACCACACGGGCATTTTTCACTCCCTCGTTCATGACCTTCCTCCTTCTTCCAGTTCTCTTAATGATCACTAACTGTGATTTGATGACCTCACTCACAAATTCATTGGGTATCCTTTAATGGAATTCAGTTGGATCAGATTGGAACAAATAAACTTGAGTAGAAGGTTTCATCAATCACACTGACCTCCTCTGGGCAGAGCCCTGGGCTAAGTGCTGCAGATACAATGGCAAGCTCTGTAAGAATTCTCTGACACCTTTTCACATCTCCCTTTGCAAGAAGGATTGCAAACATCCTGCTTTGCACATGCTCACTACAGTGAACCTGAGAGTCCTCCAGCAGCCAAGAATACCTTATTCTTTAATATGTAAACGAAATGGGAAACAAAGCATCCCTCTCCACATCTTTAGCAATCCCTCGAGGGAACTTTGTCTCCTAGATGTCCCTGCTTGTCCCCAACAGTCACATGCTCACAAACCAGCCAAACACTGTGTGGTTTGAAGCCACTCAGAAGAATCTCAAAAGACAGACCTGGTGACCTGCTGCCAAAAGGTCACAACCTTGAAAATCCCACAGAAAAATGTTGAATTGGTGTACTTTTGCTGTATATATCCTCAACAGCAACATGAAAATAAATCAAGATTTCTGGTCAAGGGCAATGTCACCGAGAGGAATTACTAAAGCCTAAATGAAGGCCAAATATGATAGTGGAACAAAAGGAATGTAAAAGGAGATAGAGGAAAGAACTAGGAGACAATGGATATTTACAGAGGTCTAAATACAGGTGTGTACATATGGAAATATATTTTTATATAATGATAGGGAAATAGATCTATGTACATATATTTATATGTTAAATATTAAGGTAGCAGACAGGCATTGGGCCTCTAGCCAAGTCCTCCCTCAATACAAGAACTCTTTGTTCTAATAACCTGGCATGTTCATCGTCCTGACATGATAGCTGAAAACAAAGTGGGTGCATTAGCAAATGTGGAGAAGAAAGTTAATGGTGACCGGCTATCAGAAGATATAGCATCTGGGGACTGAAAGACATAAAGATAAGTAAGCAGCCATCTAGATGAGAAGCAACAAAGCCCACATGGAAGAAGCACACCAGCCTGTGTGATCATGAGGGGTTGATGGGGTCAGACATCAGACATCGAAGACCCAGAACAAAAATGACCTCATCATAAATGAAAGGAAGTGAGGAGGAGAGACCCAAAGTCCATCTATGGACAATTGGAGGTCCCCTTACAGAAGGGTTACAAGATTGAGATTAATCAGTCAGGGTGCAGTGTAGCATTGAGAATCTACAACTTTCCTTTACTTCTTTAATGCTTCTGCCCCACCCCCAATATCATGACCCCAATTCTACCTTACAAATCTAGCTAGACCAGAGGATGTACACAGGTAGAGAAAAGAGCTGGAAACACAGGGGATCCAGGAGAGACCGACTCCTCTGGACCAATATTGAGATAGGCATGCCAGGAGGGGAAGGGGAAGGTGGAAGGAGAAAGGGGGAACCAATCACAATCATCTACATATAACCCCCTCCCAGGGAGCTGGACAACAGAAACGTGGGCGAATGGAGTCATTGGACAGTATAAGACATGAAAAGGCAATATTAATTTACAAATTGTCAAGGGCTTGTGAGGGAGGGTGGTGGGGAGGAGGGAAATGAGGAGCTGATACCAAGAGCTCAAGTAGAAAGAAAATGTTTTGCCAATGATAGTAGCATATGTACAAATATGCTTGACACAATGAGTGGATGTATGGATTGTGATAAGAGCTGTAGGAGCTCCCAATAAAATGATTTTTTAAAAAAGAAAATAAATAATAACCAAAGGGGAGAAAAGAACCCTATGGAGCAGTTCTACTCTGCAGCCCAGGGGACATCAGCCTGCTGGGAATGAACAACAAAGAAAATACAATCATTCTTCTCATCACTGCTCAACTTCAATTCCACTTCTGCTGAATTCTTACGCCATATGCAGCCTCCCAATTCTTATCTTTACTCCCCCCACCCTTTCCTTGCCGTGTCATCCCACAACAGAAAACAGTCTCATTCTTATGTTCCCCATGCCCTGCTCCTAAGAAAATAACTCCACTGTGTCAATTTAGGCCCTTTGAGAATCAAGCGCTAAGATAGAATTAGAAATGGAAGGGGGTTGGAGAGGAAAATATCTGTGAAGGATCAATGGGACAGAGAGAGAGAGTAGGAGAAAGTAACGAGATCATCCACCCTTGGTGCAGGTCTGATACCTGTGAAGAAAGAAAGGGACGGAGGCAAGAAGCTTGTGGGAAGAGTCTCAGATTACAGTGCAGCTCTGAGACAGCCCTGACCTGCCAGGTATGGAACTCAAAGGCAATGATTACCCATTGGAGGAGTCCTACAATGGCCCTAGCATCGTTCAGCATCGTATGTATTCCATCACAGGCTGGCACAGCCCAGTGAGAAGGTGGCCAAAGCTAGAGGCTGAAGGAAAATGCACTCCCTACAGTAAATTCTCTTGAAGAGAGATCCGAGTGGCACAGACCCATGGCTGCCATGCCCACTGGTCTAGGGCTATGAGTTGTTGGTTGCTACCATCTGGTCAGGTCCCAACCCATGACAACCATGCTGTGCCCAAGAAAATGCTTCCCATAATAATGCATAGGATTTTCCTTGGGGGATTTTTGGAAGCAGATCTTTCTTCCTAGTCTAGCCCAGGCCCTTTGTCCTAGTCTGCCCTAGTCTTGAAGTGCTGTTGAAACCTCTGAGCATCGTGGTATCAGACCAGCCTCTAGTGAGAGTATTTTCTGTACGTGAGGTGCACTGGCCACAAATTGAACTTGGGTGTTAACCACGAAGAAGCAAGGAATTCTATCATTGAGCGCAATTGTTCCCTAGGATGCAAGTTGCAGACTTTCATTGAAATTCTGAATTATGGAAAGAAATGTGGGAGTTACCTCAAGTTGTAGCACAGCACATCCAATAACTTAAAATCAAATATGAGATATCCTTGTGTCATTCGTGACCACTCTGGCTATCTTTGTTGGATGGGGTCTCTCTAACAGCATTCCCATCTAATTTCCATTCCCTCCGTTCCTCTTTCTCTTTCTTGCTAGCTCCCAATTTTCTATTCTTAATATGTTTCTTTTAAATAATTTTATTGGGTGCTCTTACAGATCTCATAACATTCCATACATCTTGGTATGTTTCTTATGCAAAGCAATCTGTCCTTGGCAGTTTCTTCTTTCATGTGTAAGGTGTTTTGCTAAACAAGAGATACTCTTCTTTCTGAACAATTCTATTTCTATCTTTAGAATTAATGTGTTTAAAGCATCCACCTAAAATGTAAGTATTGGTCTCTTACAGCCTAGAGCAAAAGAGAGCGAAGAAAATTCAAGATTCAAAGAAGAGGGCTGAGCCCCGGTGGCGTAGTGGTTGTGCATGGGACTGCGGCCCACTGGAATGGAGGTTCCATTCCATCTCCACAGAGCAAAGGCTGGGCCTCCTACTCCCACCACCTGAGGGCAGTGATGCCCCCCCCCCCCAAAAAAAAAAAAGATTCAAAGAAGAAATTAGTCCACAGGACTAATAACTCACATGAAACATGACCTTTTCCTGTCTAAGATCAGAAGAAGTAGATGGTACCTGCCTTCCATTACTGACCATCCTGACAATAGAAGTCTGAAGTAAATGAGAGAAAAGCGTAAAACCAAGCTCACATTCATTTTAAAAGACCAGTCTTACTGCACTTATAGAGACTAGAATAACCTTAGCATCACCAGCTAAGACGTAAAAAGAAGTTTCTCCCCCTCCATAGGAAAGAAAATGACAAAAATCAAAACACACATGGAAACAATTAGTCCAATGGACTAACAGACCTTGCAAACATCAGTCTCTACTACTCTGAGACCAGAAGAATTTGTTGGTTCCTGGCTTCCACCACCAATTTCTCTGAGTTGGTGGGGGAAACCAGGAACCATCAGACAAGGACCACATTAGAAGGTCCTGGATAGAAGAAGGGGAAATATGGACTAGAACTCAAAATCATAAAAAAGAGATCAAGCTTATGGTCAAGTAGACACTGGAGAAAGCCCCATGTCCATGACCACTTGTCACTCTTCAGGTCTGGAACTGGACTGTTGGGAGAATCCACCATTTAAGATCAAAGGGCAGCGTTTACCCAAGGGCAGAGGGCTAGAAAGGAAGGAAACATGGCAGCAGGAAATGGGGAGGGAGGGGCCTCAGTGATGATCAATTGAAGGGATTGCAATGAATGAGTTGAACCACAATGTATATGATTTGTTGAATGTAAACATAAACCTTTGCCTAATTCACAATGGCAGTCTAAGAAAAAGAGAGAGCATGCGTATAGTCAAGAAATGACTTCTACACACAAGAGAAATCATGGACCAGGGTGCAGCTTACCACAGCAAATCCAGCATGAGGAAAATGAACGGGCTAAACCTAGGCTCCTTGAACAAAGAAATAGAAGACTGAGAAGGAACATTCAGGAAAAAAAAAGAGGAAAAACCTCAGAGTGAAGATAGGATAAGAATCACAAGAAGCTAAAATAGAACAGGATTGAGAGAAGCTTGTTAGCTTCTCCTTGAGTGGATAGCAAGCCAGTCTTTTCAGCAGTTATTGGGTAACTTCAAATTGATTCTGCTGCATAAAGACTCCCGGGGGCACAGCTGCTCCATCAGGTTGTTCTCCGAGGCTGACACCTTCACCAGAAGTAGGTTGATGTCATTGTGCATGTTGAGAGAGAGACAACACCAGAGACCTGAGCACTACTGGGGACAGAGGGGAACACGTGGAGGGAAAGAGCTGCTGTAGCTCAGGGAGAAAAAAGTTGTGAGTTGCAGCCAAATTGGCTTTGAATCTTGACCTTCTTGTGTTTCACAGAATGAACCGGTCAGTGCTGTGTCATCTGGACCAATGCGAAGTTGGAGTCCACTGCAGTGGTTATTGTGACCGTCCATCTCACAGAGGGCTCCCCTTGCCTTTGTTGACCCTGGATCTCAGATGATGCCTTTTTTAAAGGGTTGATTGTTTTCAGATGACATGCCCAAAGTAAGTGGAGTCTTGCCACTCTCAATTGTAAGGAATATTTTAGTTGTTATTTCTTCTAAGACAGGTTTGTTTGTTCTTTTGGTAGTCCATGGTATATTCAACATTCTTGGCCCAAACTCTGTATATAATGCATCATTTCTTCTGTCTCCTTTTTGCTTTGCCAGCTTTTGTGCGCCGGCTGAAAAGGCCAGAGTTTGGGTTCAGAAGCATCTTTGTAGAGTCTCCCCCTTATATAAGAAGTACCATATTAGCATAATGGGTAAATGTTGGACTGCAATCTGCAAGATCAGCAGTTGGAAAATAGCAGCTGCTCCTGCTTCCTTAAAAGAGTTATAGTCTCCTCTCTTCAAGTACTCTCTCAATGCAAGAACACTATTCTATTAAATTGGCATTCCATGATGCTCACCTTCCTGACACAATCGCTGAAGACAAAGCAGGTGCATAAGCAAATGTGGTGAAGAAAGCTGATGGTGCCTGGTTATCAAAAGATACAGCATCTGGGATGAAACTTGAAGATAAATAAGCGGTCATCCAGCTCAGAAGCAACCCACATGGAAGAAGCTCACCAGCCTGTGTGACCATGAGGTGTTGAAGGGATCAAGTATCAGGCATCAAAGAACAAAGAGTCATATCATTGTGAATGAGGGGGAGTGGAGACCCCAAACCCATTTATAGACAACTGAACATTCTCTTACAGAAGGGTCATGGGGAGGAGACGAGTCGATTAGAGTGCAGTATAGCACCAATGAACCTATAACTTTTCTCTAATTCTTTGATGCTTCCCCCCACCCCCCAACTCCCCACCCCACAAGCTATCATGATCCCAACTCTACCTTACAAAGCTCACTAGACCAGAAGATGCACACTGGTACAGATAAGAGCTGGAAACACAGGGAATCCAGGACAGAAAAAAATCTTCAGGACCAATAATGAGAGTAGTGATACCAGGAGGGGAAGGGGAAGGTGGGGGAGAAACAAGGAACCAATCACAATGCTCTACATATAACCCCCTCCCTGGGGGATGGACAAAAGAAAAATGGGTAAGGGGAGACATCAGACAGTGTAAGACATGAAAGAATAATAATAATTTATAAGTTATCAAGGGTTTGTGAGAGAGGGATACTGGTGGAGGGAGAGGGAAAAAAATGAGGAGCTGATACCAAAGGCTCAAGTAGAAAGAAAATTTTTTGAGAAAGATCATGTCAAGAAATGTACAAATGTGCTTGACACACTGGATGTAGGCTTGGATTGTGATAAGAGCTATAAGAGCCCCCAATAACATGATTTTTAAAATAATAATTAAAAAAGCTAAAAGAGCTTTGTAACATGCTCCCAAGAAAGTTACAGTCTCAGAAACTCACAGGGGAAGTTTTAGACTGTCCTAGAGGGTCGCAAAGAATCAGAGTGTCAAGGTCCATGACAGTGAGCTTGTTTTTGGTTTACCCGCCATGCAACTGTCCCATTTTCTTTCTTCAAAAACGTGTGCATGTAGCCCTTTTGTGTTATGCTTTTTTTCTGGTTAGATGAGTCTCAGCTTGAGATTCTTCTGCTCATTCATACACTCCACATACAGTTCATGAGTGGAGTACACACTAACTCTCTCAGCTATGGAGGCCCAAATGCTCTGTTTGGCTATCAAGCCATTGAGTGTCATGTGTCGTTGCCAGTTCACATTGGTGTCAATTCCTTCAGGGTGTTTGGATCTTAAGATTAGGAGCTGTTTGATTTGACCTCAATTTTTTTCCTTACTCCATGTGTCAACAAATACCGTTTGCAGACTATAATAATGGTGACAAAAATATCATTTTTCAGTCTTCTTAAATTTGGTACAATCCCAAAATAGTTTTTTTTATTTACTTGACGGCTAAGGAGTTGTTTTTCCTTTCTTTGTTAAAAAATAGTTCTAGGGCTGAGCCCCGGCGTTGTGCGCGGGACTGTGGCCCACTGGGATGGAGGTTCAATTCCAACTCCACAGGAGCCTCCTACTCCCACCACCTGAGGGCAGTGATGCCCGAAAAAAACTAAAACAAAACCTCCCCCCCCAAAAAATAGTTCTATTGATACTTCATCTACATATCATTTAATTCAGTAGCTCAACCATATCAAGAAGAGTTGTACAATCTTTACCACAATTAAAAAAAATCTTTATAAGGGTTTCAAAAATTGATAAGGGTTTTAATCAGCAAGTAATTTTTTTCTTAAAAGCATATGGTTTTCCTAGATGAACTCATATTTCTCGGTATTTGGTAATTTCATCCTGATGTATTTATTAGGTTTTTCCAGTGCTC
>PVJH01026543.1:0-29936 GCA_004026705.1 Nesogale talazaci
CATCTAGCTCAGGAGCAACAAAACCCACCATAAAAGAAGCTCACTTGCCTGTGCGATCATGAGGTGCTGAAACTATCAGGCAGCAGGCATCAAAGAACAAAAATCAAAATCAATGGACCAATTAACTCCCGATATCGCTGAAGACAAATGGGTACAGAGGCAAACAAAAAGATGGTGCCCAGCTACCAAATGACTGAATATCTAGAGTCTCAAAGACTTGAAGATAACTGAGTTGCCATTCAGCATGGAGACAGCAAAGTCCACAGGGAAAAAGCACACCATCAATTGTGATCAAGAGGGCCCAAAGGGAGCAGATATCGAGCATCAAAGAACAGGAATCACTTCATTACGAGTGAGGGAAGGGGCAGGGTGGGGACCTAAGGCCCACTGGTAGGTAATTGGCCACCCCCTTACAGGGGAGCCACAGGAAGGAGACAGAGTAGTCAGAGTGCAGCCAGGCAGTGATGATGCATGTAAGTTTCCTCTAGTTCCTGAGGTCTCCCTACCCCCCAACCATCATGATCCCAACTCTACGTTGCACATCCGGATGGACTGGAGAAGGTACACTAGTGGAGAGGGGGGCTGGAGATATGGGGAAATCAGGATGGATGAGCCCCCTTGGGCCGGTGGTTAGAATGGAACTACTGGATGGGTGGAGAGAAAATGGGGTAGAGACGGAACCAGCTACAAGAATCCACATATGACCTATCTGGAGGACGGGCATGGGGCACTGGGCTGAGGAAAGTGTCGGGCAGGGTAACATATCACAGCATGATAATAATTTGTAAAGTATTGAGGGTGGAAGGGAGTGAGAGAGCAGGGGAACAGGGGACAGGTTGGAGGAACCGACACCAGGGGCTGGGGGAAAGGGCGGTTGTTTGGAGAATGATGATAGCAGCAGATGTGCGAGGGTTCTTGTCACAGTATGTTTATTTATGTATTGGAAAAATGATGCACGAGCCCCCAATAAAATGATTTTTAATTAAAAAATCTATTAAAAAAAAGAAATACTAGTGTCCTGGTTTTCTTTCTCTAAGAGAACCCTGCCTGACACACACACACAAGCCTCCAGTTGCAGATAAATGATAGCTGTGTTTTAGGTATATTAGCTAGGTATAAGCCCAAGTCTTCTGCACAGAAAGTGAGACTTCCACCACTGGGTGCCCCTCTACCCTCTCCTGAATAATAAGCACGAAAAACAAGCAAACCTGAGAAAGCCAGCCTGTGGACATCAACATAAGATTACAATGGCCACTCAAGGATGGGGTTACTGTGGCATTTTCCAGCTGCTGCCTGGCCTGGGAGACCCGTTACCTCCTGCTAACTCTGAAGCTGGGTGATTGCATCGATCCCCCGGCTAATCAACAATAGAGATCATTTCTTCCATGGTTTTTCGCCATAGATAATTTTCACTTTCAATGTTGGACAGGTTTTTGCTCTTCCAAAGTGACTTCCTAGACACTGGGATAGGACATTTGGGAACTCCCGGAACTATCTGTGCAACGTGTCTGTAACGACAACATGGAGACGTTATTCTAAAGGAACGGCGGTCCTCTTCAGGATCTCTGGGAGGTGTTGAAGCCACCTTCATACAAACACGACCTCACAGAGTTCGCTTCGTGTTTTAGCATCTACACTGCTCATTCTTGGTCATTGAAGCCAAAATCTGCCTCCCTTCCAAGGTCCCAGATGTGCACTCTGTAATGTTGTATGGAGTAAGTACAACTTTTTAAAATAATAATTCTTTATAATTTTTCTGTGACTGTTTTTTTATAAGACTCATCTCCAAAGTGAACTTTCACACAAGAGCTCTGCTCACTGGCCCTTGGTCTCCATCAAGTGGTCAAGGACTCTGTAAATGTGGCATCTGAAGTGCACGCAACCCTCCTAAGATGGTTGGAACTCCGTGCTTGTGAGCAAAGCATCACAGTCACAAGGCGGTGTCCTTTGAAGTAGCATCTTATACATATGTGCCTGTGGAACTAAAATCCTCTAAGTCTTTCTAATGTCTAACCAACCTATATTCATGCAGGTAAAGTGTTAAGTCATGCATAGAACTTCCTCCTACTGTCTTGTAAGTTTCTTCTCACCCTCACTATTAGGCAGAATAGGGCGAGAGGATCTGGCCTGCAGACCTATGTGACCCGAGTATTGAGAGACTGATTCTGCCTGAACAATACCTGCATTGTCCTCTTCCTGCTGTTTCTAATATCCCAGCCCCTAGACTGACTTACAAATTTAATTACAAACCATAGAGATCTTTGGGGACAAAGCAGTAGAACTACCCCATAAGGTTTTCAAGACTGTAATATTTTTTCTGGAAGCAGACTGCGATATGCTCCCAATGAGCCAGCATGGTGTCAAACAGCCAACTTCCAGTTGCAGCTGAGCACTTAGCAGTGGCACCACTGATGCTTCTCTTTTGGCCAGTAGGGACTACTAACTAGAAATCCTGTCCAACGGGAGCGAGGTCATCCTTGGTACCTTTATTCACCAGCGCTATTAATAACTTAAAGGCTATGAAGGAGCTAAAAGTTTAGCAAGAGGTCAGAGAGCTATCAGGCAATTCGCCAATCTCTATAAAATTGCAAATATATTTTCGTTTCTGCTGGAAGAAGCAGCAGTAAAGTTTAAGAGGCGGTCTGGTTACTCAGATTGCGTAAATAAATATGGTTTGCTTTAGAGACAGGAACATTTTTTTTAATCCTTGTCCATTTACAAGTCATGGAAACCGTCAAAACAATCCATATGACAACTTTTATGTATGAAGAAGAATGTGCTATACACATTGCTAAAACAAAACAGAAACACTCGCAAGAATAAAGTGAGAGGACAGCCATACTGAGGACCCCACACTTCTAAAAAGAAAAGGGGGGAGTTCTCATGATTCAGATGTTTTTATGAAAACCAAGTTGATGTCTTTCAAGTCTTTGTGAAACAGTTGGAAACTTGACTTGGATGTAGAGATCATATGGACCTGAAGAAAACAGCTTAGAAACCAAGAACCTAACTACAAAGTTAATCTTCAATTAAATAATCTAAATTTAGACAAAGTGTATGAACACCACACCAGTTTAATTTTATGATATGACAAAGGCTAAATATTTCCAAAATTTACACAGAAATTATCATACAGATTTTATATTTTCTGAAAAGTCTCCCATTTACATTTTTCAAGAAGACCCATGCCTTTGTAGGTAGGTGAGAGTTATTTGAAAGTTTATACCACAGGCTGCAATGTTTCTGATTTCCTTCTGAGTTAAGTCATGTATGGATTAAGGAAAATATTATTTTCCATTGCTTCTTGAATTCTTTTTTTTTTTACTTTCTAATAAAAACACATGCCCAAAGTAAGAGTGCCTACCACATTAGTAAGAGGCTTCCGGTGTCACCCTGCTGGGTTGGAGCCTTAACGCCTGATGTAGGCATAGTATTTCAGTCATAGGATTATATTTCAGGACATTAAATTGAAGAGAGGCAGCTCTGAGTATGAAACTATTTTTTATCTTAAATTAATTTTAATGTAATCACTGGGTGGGAGGGGGGGAGACAACAAGCAGAAAATCAAGAGGAGAATCAAAGATGTTTCAGTTTATTTCCAGACATCTGTGCTTTGGCCCACATCATGCTCTGCAATTCAACGGCAAAGCCTATGGATTTCCCTGTCCTTCTTCAGTACTTGATGTCGCAGTGAGCATTGGGCTAGCTGCAGTATCGTTCCCCTCTGCTTTAAGAACATTTGTAGCACCGCTGCGGGTGCCGCATGGACAGAGTGTGTGGAGAGAAGTTGCAGTTCCTGCTGCAGCAGCCCCAGGACACGCTTCAAAAGGATATGAAAATATTTTAAATTAGCCAAATAATATCAGACCAACTATAAATAACCAAATGTGACTCTGATTGTCCTCAGGAAATAAATGCCGGTGATGCTGTTGCTGTCAAGTCTGTTCCCATTTGCATGCACACAAGTGACACTAATACAGCATCCTAAGCACTGCCCTGCCCTGCCTTAGGCTTGAAATGGCTATGTTTGCCCCCTTTTATTGCAGCCCCTGTGTCAATCCTACTTGAGAGTCTTCCACTTTGTCGGACCCTCCACTTTAGCAAGCAGCGTGGCCTTCTCTGAGCACTGACTCCCACCTTCTCCTCAGCAAGTGAAATGAAGCCTCACCATTCTCACCTCCCAGAAGCAGCCTGGCTGTCCTTTTTCCACGTCAAACTTGTTTGTTCTTCTTCCAGTCCATTGTAATTCACTATTCTTTTCCAGCACCCAAATTCAGATGCAGCAATTCTCTGATTCTCCCGATTCCAGTTCCAGCTTCTAGGTGCATGTGAGCTAATTGGGAATATCATGGCTTGGATAAGGCCCTCTTTAGTCCTCAAAGTAAGATCTTCATACCAGTGGTAGTAAATTCAGGTTGGGAGGTAAGCATGTGTATGCAAGATATTCAGGTAGAGAACCTAAGAGTCAGATGGCACGTTCCAAGTACAAATTCTTTCTAATACTCATTTTCCCCCTTCTTCCATATTTCCCCCTATTTCCATAAAGTATTCCATCTCAATTCTTTCCACCCAAAAAATATATATACCATAGTAGCTAAACATGGCTACATTACCTTTAAGCTCTCACCAAAGAAATACAAGTTTATGTTCCTGTAACAATTTTTAGAGACCTTCACTAAAACACAATAGATGTTACAGGATTGGTTCCCATCTATTCCTTCTTGTTGACATTGCCACTGGATCCACAAGACTTTCTATCCACTTGCCTGTGATCTTCCTGCATTCAGCACTATTGCATAGTTGCATGAGTCTAAAGAGGAAGCTATGGATTCGTATTAGTTATATGGGCAAATAGTGGATCTATGGACTTAATCTGGACTGGGTTTGGATGTTTTCTCAATATTCAATTACTCTTGTATGTAAAGTTTTTGTTTCTCTAATCAACCCAGACTAACACAGATAAAGATTAAAATCCAATAGGTCTCTGCTCATGTCCTTCCTCAATGCAAGAATACTTTGTTCTAACCACTTGGCATTCTGTGTTACTCATCTTCCCAGCACAATCGCTGAAGACAAAATGGGTTCATAAACAAATGTGGTGAAGAAAGAGGATGGTACCCAGTTATCAAAGATATAGTTTCTGCAGTCCTAAAGGTTTGAAGTTAAACACGTGGAATCTAGCAGAGAAGCAACAAGCCCACCTGGAAAAGCACACCAGCCTGTGTGATCATGAGGTGTCAACAGAATTGGGTAACAGGAATCAGAAGGTCCAAAACAAACAAATGGGGGAGAAAACATATTGTTGAGAATGAGGAGGAGTCAGAGCAGAGATCCAAACCCATCTATAGACAATGGGCCATGCCCTCACAGAAGGGTCACAAGAAAGGGATGAGTCAACTAGGGTATAGTATAACACCAATGAAACCCACACTATTCCCCCTGTCTCAGAGGCTTCTTCACCTCCAACTATCATGACCCCCATCCTGCCTTTCATTGTGGGCTAGAGTGGAACATGTGTACAGGTTCAGTTATGAGATAAGAGCTCACAACACATGGAGTCAAGGAACTGAAATGAAAGTAGCAATACCAGAAGGCTAGGGGGAAGGTGAAGATGGGGGGGCGGGCGGGAAAGAGGGAACCAATTGCAATGACTGACATATAACCGACAACAACAACACCCCCCAGGGGGATGAAAAACAGAAACCTTAGGGGAAGGGAGACAGCAGTGAGTGTAAGATAAGAAAATAATAATAATTTATAATTTATCAAGGTGAGATAGGGAAAAAAGAGAATCTGATACTAAGGGCTCAATAGAAAGTAAATGTCTAGAAAAGAATGATGGTAACATATGAGCAAATATGCTTGATACAATTGATGTATGTTTTAATATAAGAACTGTAAGAGCCTCTAATAAAATGTTTTAATTTTAAAAATTATTTTATAGATTAAGATCTGATAGATAAGGATTGAATTTGACTGTTAAAAGAATTGAGTTAAGAATCTGTTGTAGTACGTTTATACTCTTGTGGGGTTTTTAAATCATTTTCTTGGGGCTTCGTACAACTTTTATCACAATCCATGTATACATCCAATTTGTCAAGCATGTTTGTACATGTGTTGTCATCATCATTCTCAAAACATTTGCTTTCCACTTGAGCCCTTGGCATCAGCTCTTCATTTTCTCCCCTCCCTCCCCACTTCCACCTCCATCATAAACTCTCGATAATTTATAAATTATTATTATTTTGTCATATCGTACACTGTCCAATGTCTCCCTTCACCCACTTTTCTGTTGTCCGTCCCCCAGGAAGAAGTTTATACGTAGATCATTACATCGCTTCTCCCTTCCCACCCCACCTTCCCTCCACCCTCCCAGTGTGGCCACTCTCCCCACTGGTCCAGAAGGGATCATCTGTCCTGGATTACTTTCTGTGCTTCCAGTTCCTGTCTGTACCAGGATGCATCTTCTGGTCTAGCCGGATTTGTATGGTAGAACTGGGGTCATGGTAGAGGGGTGGAGGAAGCATAAAAGGACTAGTGGAATGTTCTGTGTTCCATGGGTGCTAAGCTGCACCCTGACTCTCTCATTTTTCCCTTGTGACCCTTCTCTGAGGGGATATCCAATTGTCTGCAGTTGGGCTTTGGCTCTGCACGCTGACCTGCACCCTCCATCATTTACATCTAGATATTTGCTTATTTGGGGTTTTCTGATACCTGACACCTGATCCCGTCAACGCCTCGAGCTGCAATATTCTTAATGTAAATTTATGTACATCTATGCATCTTGGAAATCTCTCCTGGGACATATCTGAAGCTATGCTTGTCATTTGGAACTTCATAAAGATAAAAGATTACTTGAGAAATGCACATTATAAGATGCATTCTGGACACTTTCCAGACTTTACATATTTGAGCAAACAACATAGAAACAGTAAAAATGATATTATATACAGCTACAATAATAATTTTACACAGTGATAATATCAATTATTCACAACTAGATACCAGTGAGATCTCCAGGGTGAAATAAGTAAAAGTTCTCGGCGACCCCCTGAGATCCCCTTCTCTCATCATCCATGTCATTACCATCCTCAAAGGATCAGTCATTGGAAACATAGTTTCCAGAAGGAATAAGCCAAATATCATAAGTTGAAAAAGAGAGCCAAGGAAATTGCAAATTATGGGTGCTAAGCCAAAGCAAGACAAAATCGCATCAGGAGCTCAAGTGTATAGAAAGCCTACAGTCAGAAAGAGTAAGGTGGTGGGTGAGGCATAGGGACTGATAGCTGGTAATTCTGTGCATGTGAATTGGGCGTCTTGTATGTGTGAGGCAACATGCAGTTCTGGAATACAGTTAGACTCTTTCAGTATCTAAACCTCCCAGACACCATTTTCCATCTCAGGCTTGCTGTCACTATCCCAGCCACCCTATAGGTTGATATATCCCCAGTTTTCACTGCAGAAAAACCACACTAGAGCCTAGGTCACAAATCAAGGCAGTCGGAGACTTACAGATATCGTTCCTCAGTGTGCATCTCAGAAGGCTTATAAACCTCGCTGAACTACTCCCAACTAGAGGATGCCCTTTGCTTCTTTCGGACCCTGTGTCCAATAGGCAGACCCTATTCTGACTCTTTCCCCGTTCACTGGGAATGGGCTGGTGACAAGCAGAAACCTGGTGACCTGGTTCTGTTTGAAAGCTCAGTGAACACTAATTTACCTTCTCCCATAGGGTCACTGTGAGTTGGTAGTGTCTCGATGGCAATGAGTTTGGTTTTGATTTTTGGACTCTACATATGGTTATGTTAGTGGATCTTTGGATGCAGGCATTAAAGATATTCAAAAAAAGAAAGGCATATATGTATATATATATACACACATATATATGTATATATGTATATGTATGTGTGTATATGTATATGTATATATATACACACACATATATATACACATATATATCACCCATTCCCTTAGCAAAGATGTATTAGTCACTGATTATGTTCAAGGCATTGTGTCTTGCCCTGGAGAGAACAGATATGCATAAGATGCAATCCTACTTTCCCTGACCAATGGTTGGTGGGAAAACTGGCTTCATCGTCTGGGCAATAAGCAAGGCTGTATGGTATCCTGGTTGTCATTACTCTGAAAAAATTCCATATCCAAGTGGGCCACCACCTTCATATTTCCCTGAC
Organism: Nesogale talazaci; assembly: GCA_004026705.1. Lineage (NCBI taxonomy): Eukaryota > Metazoa > Chordata > Mammalia > Afrosoricida > Tenrecidae > Nesogale > Nesogale talazaci. Next base: position 8,193 of record PVJH01026543.1, read on the forward strand.
CTTCTTGACTTATAGAACATCCAGTTCCTCCTGCTCCTTCTCTCATTGGCTTACTTGGCCACTTCCTGGCATCCTCACTTACCTTTTCCCCCGCCCTGATATGTTACGTTTCCAAGCTGCCCTCTCCTCTCTTGTCTTCTCATGCCTTTGCTACTGCTGGCTTTGTCTTCAATCTGAGTTTTCCAATGTGGTTTATTTCTCAGTTCACTTTTTCTGTGCTATTTACTTAGTGAACTTAATTTTATTAAAAATGGAACCCTTTTGTCATTCCATTTTACCTTTCTGGAATCACCCTAACTCAGGCCTACCACATATTTGTCTCCTTTGATTACTACGTGGCTAAAATGCTATTGTATAAAAAGATTTCTCAAGTTAACTAAAAGATGACAAAATAAGAACTTATTTATTTATTTTTACAAGAGCTTATTTATAAGATCTAGAACTCAAGCAGCATTTTGGGGATGACACACAATTACCTTTGTCTTTGGGTGGAGTCATCTCATCCTAAGACTTTTCCATGTCTTTGTCCATTTGTTTGTATTCAGTCGTACCACTTCCCCATCCCTCCCTAATAGATAAATTCACCAACTTAAGGGTAAATTAAGGTAATTGAATGAGCCAAATTGTTGTCACAGCTTGTAAGAGAAGTGCCCTAAATCTTGACCTCCCTCTTCTTAGACAGTATTTGAGGAGAGACTGTCTGACCTCATCTTTTTATACCTAACCCCACCATTTTAAAAATAGAAGAAAACTGATTGAATTAGTGAGTCATCTTTAGTTCTATATTCCCAGTACTCAGATTCAGCCGATTTTTCACATATGATTGAATAAATAAATTATTAAACATGTAGATGAGCGGCTGAGGCCCGGTGGTGTAGTGGTTGTGCGCGGGACTGCGGCCCACTGGGACAGAGGTTCAATTCCAGCAGTGGGGCTGGGCCTCCTACTCCCACCACTGGAGAGCAGTAATACCCCCCCAAAAAAAAAACACATGTAGATGAATAAATAAACTCTTATTATTTTTGCAAACTTACAGAGCCAGTCTTTCTTGTTCCAAATTCCCAGCACATTCTCACCAATAGTTTGTCATACTGCCTACTGTGGAATGTTGGACTTCACCAACAGCCACAGCCAAGGTCACTCATAAATCTATTGCTAAAAGACTAAGCTCTCATACCTCCCCTTTTTCTTAGGCCCCAGAGGTGGTCAAACAGAAAGCAATCTGGAGTTTCAGAGCTGTCAGAGTTGCATCAGAATGAAGAAAGGGGTTATTTTTTTTAATAATTGAAGGAAATGACAGAGAGGTGGGGGGCATATCTGACCTCCTCTGGTTTCCCTATTGCACCAGACAGAGGTCGACATGTCTCCGAGTTCCCATCTTTCTTTATCTCTGCAGACACCAATCATTGCTCCCACCACATCCTATGTCTATACCGAGTTCAATAATTCACTGCAGTGATCACACTAAACTCACAACTATGGAGATTTATTAGGAGAGTGGATAGGGTTTCACAAGTCAGGATCAGTGAGCAATAAAGACACAGTCATTATTCCACAGAAACACCTCTCCTCAGACAATAGCCATGTTTCTCTGCAGTCTTCAGCCTCTTAGTCACATGGTGCCATGACTTCTGTCTCTGTGAACCAGGATGCCCCTGTGTCACTACCTCACAGGCTCAGCCTCAGAGCCGACTCATGACTTCCTTGCCTTGGCCTTTGGTCTCCTCAGTCTGACTTCTTTGGTTTGTTCCATAGTCTGCAACTCTGATCATGGTCTTGACCAAGATAACCAGTGTGGTCTTCCAGTGGTCCCAGGCTTCTCTCTATGCCGGGGATGGCTCTTGGGCCAGAAGAATGGCTTTGATAGAGTTGTGTTGTTTTTGTCTCAGAACAGACTATCCCCCCAAGGAAACAAAGGATATGATTTAGTTCACACCAATTACTAAGAACAAGACTTAATCCCACCCTAATGTTGCCTATTTGTACAACAGAATTCTTCCAAAATAAGATTAAATCCACAGGCATAGAGTCCAAAATATAATACATCCCATAAGAAAGTATGGCTAGAGGAGCCATATTAATTGACTGCAACTAATAATGCAGCACTCACTTCCACAAAAACTTCTAGGAGATAGTCTTTTGGACCCAGTAAATAATAGTATTCTTACCTATGATGGTCCTAAAAAAAAAAATTTGAATTGGGATGCTGAATAAGGAGAATTCAGTGAAACTGAGCCTCAGCAAGAATTCAATTGCCCAAGATAGGCTTCACTCTACTGAGAAAAATCATCTATCCCAACTCTGTGTAGGTGCACTGCAACTAAAAGGCACACCCACCTATGGAAGATTAAGGATTACTAAATTCAGATGGAATCAAACATGTGAAGGTTTTCTTTTGGCAAATGAAACCTAATACCTAAAATGATGACTCTTATTTCCCTTCCCTTCCCAGGAACCACCCCACATACTGACTGGGTTCTAAAATATTAGTTTCATAAGATACAATGATAGATATATTTGCAACTGAGGAGCTACGCAGCCCCATAAAATGGGCTTCTTTCCTCTGATGTTTAAGTAGGAGATGAGGTAGGAAAATTTTAGAAAAGTCTAAAAAGTAGTATGACAAGATTTGTCCCCATTTTGTGTCTTTTATTAAGTTGGGGACTCCCCAGAAGAAAAGGAGATATCATTCTGAAATATAACACCTCAACAGTTTCTCACAGATGAATTTGGTGTAGAGGAATCTGCACATTTCTAATAGGACAACAATGAGCCCGGAGAATCAGTCAACAAACCAAGAACATCTTAAGCAGCTTGGTAGGTGATCCACTTTTGAAGATTGAGGACAGAAGACATGGCCATATCTCTGGAGGTGGAATTTCTCATCTCCGATCCATAAACTATGTAGAAGTTTCCATGGGAATCCCAACCAACAGCCTGACCCAGCCTACCTTGAACATTATCATCCATACAAGATGATGACCTAGGCAGCAAATGGCGGCAGGAGGCCAACATAGATCCCACACAGAAGTGACACACTTGCGATACTATCAAAGGGAAGCTGTCTGGACCACCAGTTGGTGCCAGTCATGCAAAGTGTCTGTTCCCCCAACAAATGCATATAACACATACATGTAACACACAAACACACATATTTCCACCAGAAGGTAGGTGGGGTCAGTAGGAGGTAAAGCAAGACTGCCTAAAAAATGGATTTGTGAATGGGACTGGAACTAAGAGAGTAATCCTTAATTTGAAAGAAAAATCACTGGGTTGGACTGAATTTACTTGGGAAAATCCAGCATAATTTTTCACCACTAGTAAAATTATTTCAACATGTAAATAATTGCAGTCAACGATTATTTTATTCAAGTTTTACACAGTACATAATTAAATTTATACCCTTTAAAGAATAAAATGATGCATTAAGTTACAAGTTTCATGAAGAGGAAGCAGAGGAGATAATTTTTTAAATCATTGTATTGGGGAATCAAACAGCTCTTATCAAAATCCATCGATCCATTGTGTCAAGTACATTTGTGCATACATGGCCTTCATCATTTTCAGAACATTGTCTTTCTACTTGAGCCCTTGGCATCAGCTCATTTTTCCTCCATCCCCCCACCTCCCTTCCTAATGAACCCCTGATAATTTCTAAGTTATTATTTTTTCATATCTTACACTGACCTATGTCTCCCTTCGCTAGCTTTTCTGCTGTCTGTTGTCCTGGGAGAGAGGTACATGTAGATCATTGTGATCAGTTCTCCCTTTCTGCCTCCACTTTCTCCTTCCCCTCCTGGTATCACTACTCTCAATATTGGTACTAAGAGGTTTATCTGTCCTGGATCCCCTGTGTTTCCAGCTCTTATCTGTGCCCATGTATGTGCTCCTATATAGCTGGATTTGTAAGATAGCATTGGGGTCATGAGAGTGGGTGGGATGAGGCACTGAAAAATTTGAGAAAAGGTGTATGTTTCCTTGAGTCTATACTAAATATGACTCTACTAGAATGGGATTTAATCATCACAAAGGCACAACTCTGAAAGCTTTTCACTGTAAATCTAAGTGTAATAAATTACATTAACAATGTTTCACTACAGGTGTTTAGACCAGAAATATGATTATTGATCAGGATTAAAAATTAATCCATTTACTCATACATCCAAAAGTTAAACATTGCCATTAAGTCAATTCCTTTAGGATTTTCTCTGCTGTAATCTCTACCAAAGCAGATCAAGATTATTTTCTTGGTCTCATTCACAAAATCCCTTGAGAGCTTTCTTTCCTGGTGCCACTGGGTGGGTTCAACTGACAACCTTTCAGTGAGTCATCAAGTGGAAACCGTTGGCACGACTCAAGGACCTCTGTCTACCTCTACCCACTACCAGTGATTTGATATCCCATTCGTAGCAACCCTATAAAACAAAGCAGAACTTCTTCTTGGGAATTTCCTAGCTGCTGTCTGTAAAAGAACAGATAGCCTCATCTTCCTACCATTGGAACTGTAAGCGCAAAACCGTGACTTAGAAGTAGTAAGAGGGAAAAAATTATTAGCCAGCAACCCTGTGGAACTAGCATTCAGGAAGATCTTGCCCCTGCATATCAGGTGAGTGCAGCTTTTATATTTCATGAGCAAGTTCACAGCGGGGGAATAGGCAGGAATTTCTAGTGCAAAGGTGGTTGTTCATAGATGAAGGGGTCCATTTCAGGAATGAGGAAGTACATGGGGTGAGGCAATGTGTTGGTTTCTTTTCCAAATGTTAAAATTCCCTATTGGGATTTTTCTTATGGAACAGTTGATAATTTTGAACCTTGCACCTTGCAGTTAGCAAACCAAGGCTCTTTCCACAACATCAAAGAGAACATTTATTGTTCTGATTGCTCTCCTGGCCATTGAGAAGGTCAGATAAGACAGAGTCGCTAAATTCTAGTATGTTCTCTCGATACAAAAAGCATGTATCAAAATTGCAAATAACAAAATATCACATTAATACCACAGGTAGAAATGATGTAAATGATGCAAGATAGGGAGAAGTGAGTAAATCCCATTAGCAAATCAAAAGGCATAAAGAACACAGGAACCAATAAAAAATAAACAGAATAGACCAAGTAAGGCCAACAGACTATCAAGAAGAAATGATAATCAAAGATGTAATTTCCCTGCTTTAAACTCCATCTCTTGAGGAAATGCCCCTATCAATAAATGAAAAATAACAAATGGTACTGGATAGTCTAGACATTTTAGCACTTACAATATTGTGATATGTTATTACGAAGAGATATATGTTATTATGGGGTTAAAAGAAAAAAAACAAAGAAAGAGAGAAAAGCAGAATAGTTGTGTGAAAGGTAAAAAAAAGGGGGGGCTAATTTCAAGAGACTTTGTAGAAGAACATGCCTTCAATTCAAAGTGTTAGAATATTTTTTAAAAAAAACATTTTAATAGAAAACAAGTTAAAATAAACTTGCATGGAAGTTGAAAGAAAAAACAATGAAGAAGAAAATTTTCCTTACATGAAATCTCTTAATTGGTGCATCATACCCCAGGGACTATTATAAATGCTTGTGAATTTTAAATGAAACAAGATTACCTCTGGCAAATGCACTGTGGAGACAGCTCTGGCATTAGACAAAGGGATGAAACCAAATGATCTAATGGTGGATCTTTTCCTGGCCCCAAAATGACAATTCCATGAAATGGCTAAATCACTTTAAAATATACTTCTAAAAATAATAATAAAACAGGAATAAAAGCAGCTATTCTACTATTAGAACACAGCTGAATTTGCAGTATGTATAAGGGAGAGCTGTACTGCAATGAACGGCAAGAGATCTTAAGCTGTTGGGTTCTTTTTGTTATTGTTTTGCTTTGCTTGGGAAAGAAAAAAATGAAATTATCCAAAAGCAGTTCTGGTTTACATGCGGTCTGCAAATGTTTCAACTAGGATGGAAATGAGAATGATTCAAGATTGGAGGGAGATAAAACTATGGAAACTGGCATGGTAAGACAAAAGCAGAGGGGCTATTTCCTTTGTCAGTCAAACGTTCTATGTAAGTGGATTTCACAAAGCAATGCTTTGATGTTGTGTAAATAAAAATGATGCAATATATGTATGTTAGCCTGATCTATATGAGTATTTGTGATTGAATTTTTCTAAAAGTAGAATTCTAGCAGTAGAAGCAACTCTCAGGCTATGTGGAACAAGGCTCGGTGACTACGGTAGGGTTCACCATCTGGAAAATGACCCTAAGATCAGAGTTTTGTGTTTTGTTTTGTTTTTTTCATACTTGCCTCTTTTTCAAGAAAATGGTGGAAAGAAAGTACAATACCCTGACTTCATTGGGAAAATGTATCATGTCTTGGAACACATGACCTTGACTTGGCTTCAGAGCTCCCTAGTTGCTTCCTTGAGTATTTAGCTACAAGGAAGGAATGTTAACTGTACCACATCCATCCTATCTCCAAGGACCACCACCAGAAAGTCACCATACACTTTTCTGGAGAGAACAGATTTGTCCTCAAAATTTTTCTAAGAAAGTCACTGTCAATGTATCAGAATTAATGCCAATTTGCCATTGACACCAATTTCTCCAGCATTTGTTATACTTTTTATTTTCCTTGTTGGTAATGATATTCCCATACCAAAAGCACGACATCTCTTTTCAACTCACTGTTTAAATAATCTTATATAAATAATCTGTTTAAATCATCTTAACTTCAACTGTCTGTTTAAATAATCATAACTTTCAAAAATATGCACCAAGATCATGACCTCCATTAAGTCATCTGAATGTTATCTACTTCATTTTAATTTTTAGAACCTTTATGCTACATGGTTTTATGACACACATTATCATTCTTTCACCCAACATTTACTAAGTCTAACTAGACTGTACAGATATCTGGCAGGTGAGAGTACAATGTATTAAATATAAAGATGAATACATAAAGTAGAAGAAAGGTGCTAAGTTTAGTCTTGATTGGTTAGAAGGAATTCACAGAGAAGGACCTCCATGTTACACTGATTATGTTGGTTAAATAGATCAAAGATATCCCCCAAAGAAGTAAACTTCCACAAAGTTTACTTTGTGGAAACAGGATATATTCTAAGGATTTGGAGTAGTTCAAAGTGGTCAGTATGGGAAATGACATGAGTAAAATTAACTGAAAATCATTTAGATTCTTCCCAGCCTAATTCAACTATTATAAATTTATCAGCAAAATAAAATCTGAAGCAATTTCCAGATTTAATAATCAGACTAAATAAATAAACAAAAAGGTTTCAAATGTACATGCTTCTAATTAACACCAAGATAGCGATGCCAATCATTGGACACTAACTACTCTATAGTCATAAGGTTTTCACAGTCGATGGATCCACAATCAATGCTCATGGAAGCAGCAGTGAAGGAATCAAACTACACACTGAGTTGAAGAAATCTGCTGCACAGGACCTCTTTCAAGTAAAGGTCTCTTTAAAGTCAAGTCAGGACTCTTCAAAGTAAAATAAAGAAGTGACCTTGGAAGACCTGACCCAAGCCAAGGTTTTTCCATCACTTCCTCCTACACATGTGAAAGTTGTACATGGAATGAAGAAGACAGAGGAAGAATCAATGCACTTAAGGGTGTTCTTAGTGGAAAAGATTGAAAGTACTGCGGCTGACAAAAGGACAAACAAATCTGTTTTGAAAAAAGACAACCAGAATGTTCCTTGAAATCAAAGATGGGAAGGCTTTGTCTCTCTTATTTTAGACTTATTGTCAGAAGAGATCAGTCCCAGGACATCACACATGGTAACGTAGAAAGCAGTGAAAAAGAGGAAGAGCCTAGACAAGATGAACTGACAGTAGCTGTGACGATGGGCTCCCACATAGCAAAAAACATGAGACTGGCAAGAACCCGAGCAATGTTTCATTCTGTTGGGTATAGGATCCCTGTGTCGAAACCAATTCAATAGCACCTAAAAATAACAACAGTGTGCCCGATAAACAGCTTTCTGCAGAAATAAGGAGAAATTTTGTTTGTTTTTAAGAACACCAAAATGATTAGAAACAGTTTGGCTTTTTTCCTTCCAAGAAGCTCTAATAGAATCATGGAATGTTAAAGATAGGGTTGGGGAGAGAGGGTGGGGGCGGTGGAAATAACAGCCTTATCCTCTCGTTTTCACATTTTATAAATAAAGAAACCAAAGCCCCCAAAGATTACATGATTTATCCATGATCAATAAATGAAAAGGCCAGAGCTAGCATGCAGTGCTCATTCCTCCATTTTCGGTCTCTCTCACGGTCATTAAATTAATAGGAATCATGGCAGTAAATCATGGCTTCAGGGAGTTTGCTCTGTAACGATGATCAAACATCTGATTCTTCCGTTAAACCCTGGAGCGTTTTAATTCATGGATATCATTTTCCATCTCCTTGAGATAAAAATATGTGATGAGATACAGATCTTTTAAATCACTTTGGATGAAAAAAAAAACAATAAGTTCCAAAATAACTCAGAGCTTGTCTTTTTATGTATCCTCACCCTGTGCTCATTATGGTTCTTTCAATTCCCTAAAATAAAATGGCTGGCAGAACTTAGCTTGGAAATAGGAAAGTGAATAAAATCCCGACCTTAAAAAAATAATGACTAGCTAGTAGAAAAACAGGATTAAACCAAATCTATAAACTATATTTCTTCTTATCCTTCTCAGATCAATTTGCTTTCTAAAGGAATCATATTCATCATCCATATTATTTATTAATCTAATCACTATAGCATTATTTCACTTTAAATTTCAATATTGAGACTATCAGAGATATTCAATTTATTAAATTTAGGTGAATGTGAGATAGATGGACAGATACTTTGATGAGAGAGGTACTATATAATCCTGTGGAGATACTGGAAGTGAAAACAGCCTGCTTCTGACCTTCAACACGTTTGTCTATCACCTTGAGAAGATTATAATCAAAGTACCAGCATGAGAATTTCAGCATTTCTAATCAAATGTCTAGGAAGACACCTAACAGAGAAAGCACATGAGGGAGGCAACATTCCCACTAGAAGAGAGAAGGGAGGATTTACAAGGTAGAGTTTCATTCTGTGACCCATTCATCTTTAACTGTACTTATTTCAATGGGAAAAATGAATATGCATTTTAAATACTTGTATATTTTTTAAAAATAGGTTTTAAAGTGAAATGATTAGTCACAGCCCATTTTAATGACTTTGTCTATGAGTCAGAAAGTTACGGCATTTATGTCAAGCATGGAAGTAAGGTTTGAAAATAAAATAACATGTTGCAGCAGTAATAATGTTCACTTCCTTCTTCAGGAGCTATAGTTATTCTCAGAAATTAGAGGAAATCTTCTGAAATATGAGGTCAAGTTTATCAGGACTGTATTTGATTTGGATATGACATCTAACACTGAGATTAGAATTCAAAAAAATATTTAAAGTTATTTACGGTTCATACAAACAAAATGTGTGGATGAATAAGAAAGCATTAGAAATCACTCCTTGGATATCACCTTAATATCTGAAAAAGAGATGAAACCAATGACTAATTTTTTGATGATTCTGGATAAATAAAATATGTGGGGGAAAGTACCTCAGCTTTAAGCAGCTAAACAGGACCTTGTTCATATTAATTGCTCTTCTGACATGGAATGGCACCTGTAAGACAATGACTCTGGAGCCAACCGCTCCTCATCTATGTAAAGGTGGCCACATCACTTAGCTCTCTAAGGCTGAATCTGTACAAAGGCAGAAATGACATGACTCGGGGGAAACAAAGAAAAAAATGACATGACTCACCTCTTAGGGTATAGTGAAGATAGAATGAAAGGATCCACTTCAAGGACTTAAAATAATGTGCAGCAGCTAGTAAATTTTTGATAAAATTGGCCAATTTCATAGTAATTCACCAACAGAGTACTAGGAATAAAACTTTTGAATGGCAATGGGTATCAACCATGTATGACACAGCAAGAAAAAAATAGAAAATCATAGAAAAAAATAAAATAGGGTGCAAGAAAGTAATAAGCAAAGCAATCTCACAATCTTTAGCAGAGTGACTGCCAGTTTAGCCTACTTAAGCAGTCTTTGAAATAATGAGAAGTATATAAGTATATAAGACATGCTTGAAAATTCCCATTACCAAAGCACATGGTAAAAAAAAATTTTTTTTGAGTAAGAGATACCGGTAATCTCTCTTTCTAGGTGAGAAGACTTTATATTTTGTGTGTCTGTGTGTATGTGTGTGCGTGTGTGTGTCTGTAAGAGAGAACTTTATATCAAAGAGCAATTGTACATTAAGAAAACATCCCAGCCTGGTCCTGATCAAGTACATAAGTCTGACATTACCCCATATGTCAATACTAGTCCATAAATTTCACCTATGCAGCCATGCAATGAGGCCGATGCAGAAAGGTCACAGGCCAGTGGATGGAAAGTCTTGTGGTGGTGGAAGCGCTGCACTGCTGTGGGTCTCCATGTGGCTCCTCGCGCTCAAGAAGACGTAATATTTTAAAGATGTCACTGGATACTACAGTAATGTGTACATGTCACATAAATTTGGACTTTTTCTCCTAAATTGGACTTTTTCCCCTAAAATTCATTGGAAAGAGGAAGTGTGAGCAAATTAGTTTTAGGCAAACTATGGGCTACTAAATAATATATCATATTTTACATGTTGGGCCACTAACTGTAAGATCAGGAGCTTAAAACCACCCGCCTCTCCTTGGGAAAAAGACACACGTTTCTACTCCAGTAAGAGTTAAAGTCTCAAAAACTCAGGCGGGCCGTTTCACCTTGTCCTGTAGGATCCTTTGAGTTGGATTTTACCCAATGGCAGTGTTTTTTGAGTTCTACAACTATATATTTATACCGATCTAAAGATGGCTACCTTTAAAGTTTTTAACTGTATGATTTAATTGTAGAATCTATTGACCTCTTTCTCTTTAGCTCACAACCATGTAACAAGTCTTCCCAATGCCAAAACTATAAGAATATTTCTTTCATAATAAATGCACTTAACACTAAACTTTTGCATTCTATTTCATCTGCATTTTATTGTCCTTTTGTGTTACTGAGTGGTCATATACTCAAGTATTTGGGAAAGATAATTACTTTAGCTTTTATTTAACTTTTTAATACAAAATTCTTTTAGAAAATCTTTAAATTTTAGAATACACATGGTCTTTTATTTTTACTGTTACTGTTAGTTTCTTATATAGTTTTATGTGTTCAGAAAAGCAGTGTGATTTATTTTACTTTATGTAACTCATTGAAATTTTTGTGTAGCTACTTTATCGTGAAAGTTTACAAATAATAAGAATTTCATTAGAATAAATACTCCTTATATCATGAGAAGAGATAAATGAGAAGTATTATTAATTTTATTATTCAAGTTCACTATTCAACTATTTTTTTGCTCTGTGCTTATTATGTTAAATTCTGAAAGAGCATTATGGCACCTAGCCATTCACAATGAAATAATGACAACTTTTATATCTGAAATGTGTTGCTTTACATAGGTGTTGTGTGGTAGGATGAGGTGGGAGGGCCTGCGGGGGGGGCGGGGGGAAGTAGATTTTGAGATAGGTCTTCTTAATGAGTAAGAATATCAGGTAGTGAAGAAAAGAAAGGGCATCTTAAACCAGTAAACCAACTTACACAAAGACACAAAGTTTACAGCTCCACTTATACATGCTAACATGCATCTGGTTTTCAAAGGGTAGGCAACAACAGGATCCTGGAAGGCGAATTCTGAAACCACAAGGAATTGAACACAATTGTAATTCTGCCAAAATTGGTTTAACTCAAACTCACCGTGCTCAGGTTGATTCAGACTAACTACCCAATAGGACAGGGCAGTATTGCTCCAAAGAGTTTCTAGACTAACTTTTCTAGTTGTTGGTCTTTTATTTTTATTTTTTACTTTTATTAATATTGGAAGCTCTTACAAAGTGGCAGTTACATAATCTCCTGTCAACTTGAGAAGTGGTGGGATCCAAACTGCCAAACAGGTCGCCGTTTGATAGCCTCATTTGGGGTTTCTATGGGAAAAAGCAGCTCACTGGAGGCCAGATATACACAGACTCTCTGCTTCAGCTTCCTACTGACAAGACACATGGAGCTTTGATAAAGTCCTGGAGCTTGAGGAACCACATGGAGATTCCTGCCAGCGGCGAGATGCTTCCACTGCCATTGGATCCCCAAGGCTTCCCATCCACTGACCTGTGGTCTTCCTGTATTCAGAACCATGACATGTGTTTTTTGAGTCTGCAGAGGAATTTATAGCCTGGTATTGGACATATGGGGTAATATTGAACTTATGGACTTAATCTGGACTGAGCCAAGATTCCTTCTTAATATACAATTACTCTTTCATAAAAAAAAAAAAAAACAACCTCTCTCACATACGTATGAGTGTTTCCAGATTTGCTTCTCTAGTCAACCCAGATTAATATACACAGGCTGGTGTGCTTCTTCCATGTGAGCTTGTTGCTTCTCTGGTCACTTGTTTAACTACAAGCTTTTAAGACCCTAAATGGTATATCTTTTAATAACTGGGCACCATAAGCTTTCTTGACCACATTTGCTTATGCACCTATTTTGCCAAGACTAACTGGTGGTTTCAAACTGCTGACCTTGTTGTTAGTAGTCAAATGCATAGCCATTACACCACCAGAAAGGTGGTTTAAGGAGGAACATATGACTCGGTATTAACAAATAGGACATATGGGGGAATAACCTTAGAGGCATTCAGCTTTCTCATTTATGTAAAGACAAGTGGACAGAGAAATGTTCGGTCTTTTGGCATGAAGCCCAGAACTGAGAACAAGCACAAGATCTTGGATAGTGCCTAAAAAAAAGTGTTGAGACTCCTTTTACAAGTGAATTACCAACATAGTCTGCCTTTTCACTTCTTGCTATATGCATAATAGATATCTTATGCCTCTTTTGCTGTCTAGAATTATTTTTCTTACAGCTGAAATATTGACACAAAAGACAATTTTTCTGAGTGAACATCAAAAGGAAGTCTGGTAGAATTGACCCCAAGCTGTGTCAACCTTTGGTAGAGGTCAAGAAGTAAACAAAAGAAAGAAAGCATGAGAATAGATTTCTAAAGGATTCTGGATACTATGCTCTTGAGCTTTTCTGTATCCACAGAAAATACAGATTTTCCCGTATGTCCTGTTTCCTCCAGGGAACAGTGGTCTCATCGCATGTTAGACAGACCATTTTGTAAGGGACTGGAGATGAGAGAAGCTGTTAATCCTTAACGTCTGAACACTCAAAGTATTATCTGGCCCCCCTTCCTTCCTCTCTTGCCTATACTTCCTTCCTTTCTCTCTCCCTGCATACCTCATTCCATTGTTGTCGTTGTTAATGCTTGTTGTTCTTCTTATTGGGACTTAAAACAGTGTTAATGCTTCAATGAGAAAGTACCCTAGCTGGTGGAGTCCAGGGTTACACATTGCACTGCTAACCACAAGGTCAAAACATGTAAATATAATATATATACATATATATTATATATATTTGAGTCAAAGGAATTTGAGTCACAGGAAACCACTCCGCCATTGGTTTCATGGAACACAGATGAGGGTTTCTGCTTCCAGTAAGACTTACAGCCTGGGAAATCTACAGGGGCACATCGGCAATGCACATAATGTCTGGACCAGTCAGAATCGATCCAGTGGCAGTGAGTATCAGTGACTGTTCAACCAACTCCTCGAAAAATCAACACACCCTTCCTTGTTTCCTGTCCTCTTTCATCTCCCCCAGTTGGTAAGCACAGTAAAGAGCTTTTTCTGGAGACTGAAACTGAGAGTCTGGAGACTGAAACTGAGAGTCAAACTCTGTTTCCCATCTATTTGCTTTGGAATTTGAGTCAATTTATATTTATTGTACATTTTACCTCATGACAATTGTATAAAGACCTTTAATTTTAAATTTTAGGCATCTTTGCATCCCACAGTTTTCATATATCAATGTGTGATGTAGTATAAAAAGTAGCTGCTTGAACTCTGAAAATCACTTTATTTCTGTAGTGGAAACAAGGAACAAGACCGCCAGTCGCCCCCAAGGAAATAATGACAGCATTGCTTAAGGCTTTCCTTAACTTAGCTGCCTTGTGCCGAGTTGTCCATGTTTTCATTTAACATTACCAGGAATTGACTGACATAGAGAGCTTTTATCATCCTGATGTCACAAAGTGATTCTGGCAGCCTCATGCTAAGGAAATGTGAGAAAAATTATAGAACTCTAGGAAAGTGCCCTTTTTTTTCAGTTCAGTGTATTCATTAAATAAAAATAGCATTTAAGTAAATGTTCCTAATGGCACAAGCTCACATTCTGGAGGGGAAAAAAACCAACAATCAACTTAAGCCTGATTCAGTGGAAGTGGTTGCTAACTGGCTCACTGAGCCATGTCTTACATAGCCCTGGCAGAGGCAGGGAGCCCAGTGCTTACGGCCGCTTTGTGCAGGTTTTATTTCCAAGGTCTCTTGAAATAGCATGAGAACTCATTGTGATCAAATGATGCTGTGTTCTTACAAATGAGGAACAAGTCCATAGTTAGAGATGGAAGCTTGAAATCAAGAAATGGTGAAGCGAGAGGACAGAAAGAAGATGACAGTTTATAGCAGTAGGAGTCTTAAATTCTGTTCTTTTCGTGTTTCTTGCTCTGTATTACACTCAGCCTCAAGCAGTGGTGCTTGTGAAAATGAATGTAAACAACAGAAGTCAGTATCCCTATTATCACTTGTCATCTACCTCGTTTTATTTTTTTTTCACTTCAGAAGATCTGACATCATATTGTGAGGAGCAAATTCTCCAACGAGACACCTGGTTGTAAGTTCTCTCCTTTCCTCTCTCTGCTGCCATCTTTAAGCCTCAACACGAATCCCCGCCCCCACCAAGCTCTGCTATTTGTGAGGAAAATGACCTCTTTGCGTCAGGTCAGTGTCAACTCCTCGCAAGCCCACAGATGGGCGGTTCTCAGCCTGTGGGTCGCGACCCCTTTGTGGGTCGAATAACTTTTTCACCAGGGTTGCCTGATTCGTAACGTAGCCAAATGACAATGATGCAGGAGCAACGAAAATAATTTTATGGTGGGGGTCACCACCACATGAGGAACTGAGTTAAAGGGTCGCAGCACTAGGAAGGTTGAGAACCACTGCCCTAGACAGAGTTGAACTTCCTCCATAGGTTGTGAAAGCAAACTGCTACATCTTTCTACCACACAGCCACTGATGGGTTTAAGTCACCGGCCCTGTTTATAAGCTGTTCTCAGTGTTTAATCGCTGTGCCCCAGGGATCTTCAGCAAGATTTAAATTTTTTTAACTCACTCTGTTGATTCCAACTCAGAATGACTCTTTTGGACAGAATAGATTTGGGGTTTCTGAGAAAGCAAATCTTTAAGGGAAGAGAAAGCCTCATTTTTCCCCCTCATTTCTAACTGCTGACCTTGCTGTGAGTGATCCAGCCCCAAAGTCACTGTGCCAGTAGGGCTCCTCTTGGTAAAATTTTTTAAACACTGCCATCAAGTCAATTCTGACGCAGACCGACCCCATAGCACAGAGTAGTACTGCCCACTTGGATTGTAAACCTCTTTTTATCGTTTATTGGGGGCTCATACAACTCTTATCACAATCCATACATCCACCCATTGTATGTCAAGCACGTTTGTACATTTGTTGCCATCATCATTTTCAAACCATTTTCTTTCTACTTGAGCCCTTGGTATCAGCTCCTCATTTTTTGCCCTTCCTCCTCCCTCATGAACCCTTGATAATTTCTAAATTATTGTTATTTGTGGTATGCCTCACTTCCCTCTTGTCCACACCCCAGGGAGGAGGTTATATGTAGATCCTTATCATCGGTTTCCCCTTTCTACTCCACTTTCCCTCTACCCTCCTAGTATCACCACTCTCACCATTGGTTCTGAAAGGATCATCTGTCCTGGATTTCCCATGTGTCCGGTTCCTATCTGTACCAGTGTACATATTCTGGTCTAGCCAGATTTGTAAGGTAGAATTGGGATCATGATTGGGGGCAGGGGGAAAGGAAGCATTGAAGAACTATGAGAGTAGAAAATCTCATCTTTCTCACAAATTGGCTGGTTTCAAACTTCTGAACCTATGGTTAGCAGCCCAGTGCAAAACTACTACACCGTCTGGATGCCTTCGGCAAGGTTAGAAAAGTATAATTCTGGACTAAGCAGCCTCTACTCTCAAGAAATCAATGAGCATGAAGCCATAGTATATGGATTAGCATGGTTTAAAAAAGATAAAAGTAATCAATTAGGCTGAGGGTATAAGACACCTGAGGGAGGAAGTTTTTTTGTCTCCTTAACTATGGTGTAAGCACAGGCTTACAGTCCACCCAAATAGACCTACCTGACCGGGGGTGGGAGGTGGGGGGAAAAATAGTAGATAGGTTTCCATTTAATGCCCATACCTATAGCACAAAGTAAAGTATGCAAGGAAGAGTTGTCAACTCTGCCCAGGCAGGTCTTTTGTAGGTGAAAGAGGTAGGGGGGTGGTTTGTGCATTATAAAACACTTCCAATCAGATTCTTATAAGTAATTTTCTAAGGGTTAATGCATGTGCAGGCTCTGATTCATAGACATGATGTTTAAGGAACAATATCTATTAGTTATTGGTGCCCGTTTTTCTATTGACTTACTGCCTACTTAAAGTGGTCATTGGGCATATTAAGTTACTCAGTGAGCTGTCAACTGCCAGTCTGAGAATTGACCCCACCGTCCATTCTACAAGAGAACAAAAAGGCTGTCTGATTTAGTAAGTCTCAGAAACACAAAGGGGCAGTTCTGCTTTGTCCTCTAGGATCAGAATCAACTCAATGCCAATGATTTGGTTTGACCGGCTAAGTAAACTATATCATGAGGATACAACACAAATTTGATCTTTTTGTTTTAAAGGTATGGTATGGCGGAGCAGAATATATTGTTCCATAAATACTAAAAAGTTTGGAAGCCTGTTAATAATGTTAAGTGAATAATAACCCTGGTGACATAGTGAGTATGCCTTAATCTGCTAATCTCAAGGTCAGCAGTTCAAATCCACCAGACGTCTCATGGGAGGAAGATGAGGCAGACAGGCCCGGTAAGAGTTACAGCTTCAGAAACTCTGGAAGAAGTCCTACTCTCTTCTTTAGAGTAACTATGAATCAAACGCATCTCCAACACAGTGAGTTGGTTTGGGATTTGGGGAATAAAGAATAAATAATAACATTAATGAAGACCTTCCTTAAAAACGGAACAAATATTTCCTTTAAAAATTTACTAAGCGACCTCTATACACCGAGAAGCTGTAGCTCGGACACATACTTAATCATATTTGGAAGGCTCCAATTGAAGAAGAGGCATTCCATATCATTGGATCAACAAATGCACAAAGCCTTAGAAGATACACTGTTGGGCTAAGTCTGCTAAAGGACCATCTGAATCACAGTGCAGCTCTGTCCCTGGGCAGTCCTTCTTCCCATGCTTCACAAGGTGCCATTGTCATTGCTGTTAGCTGCCATGAACTGACTCCAACTTATGAAACGTCCACGTACATAGGACCCAACCTGGCCCGATCCTTCACAGCCTTTATCGCTGCTCTAGTCCATTGTGGTGGCCACTGTGCATGGTGAGTGCATGTCAACTTAAGGTGCTCCCCTCCCCGAATTCTTAGAAATCGGAAACAAAGTAGTAAGAACCAGAAGACTCTCTAGGGTTAAAACATTTTTAATTCATTTCTTGAGTTGGCTTTTGACCAGAAAACCTCTTTTTAGAAATATTAAATATTTCATCTGTTTTCAAAAGCTAAAAAGAACCAGCATGGGTAGCTTTAATTCAACAATAATAACCCATATTTATCAAGCATCTTTTTTGGGGGGCGGGTGGCATCACCAAGCATCTTATGTTAGATGCTTTATGATTCATATTTCACATCCTTACCACTGTGACGCTGTTTTTTTGTTGTTGCTGTGCTGTTAGGTGCTGTCTGGTCCTTTCTGACTCATAGCGACCCTGTGAACCACACAATAAAACACTGCTCTCTTCTGTACCATCCATTTTTAAGCCCATTGTTGTGCTGCTCAGGGTACAGTTTCTAGTTGTATCTACTTGAGAACATCTTTGATTCATCTTTAAAGAAATTCTTCGTTATTTTTATTCCCTCTTGTATATGTACCAAAACTAAAATCCAAACCCCCTGCAATGGCGTTGGGTGAGAGTGAGCAATTCTAGACAGCAGAACAGCTCCCTGGAGCTTCTGAGACGAAATCTTTACAGGAATCATCTCTCTACATTTAAGCCCATTGTTGCAGCTACTGGGTCAATCCACCTCATTGAAGGCCTTCTTTTTTGCTGACCCTCTGTGTACAATATATAATATACTATCCTGTTATGTACAACACATACTGCTTTCCTTGTTGCAGTTTTGGTAACACAAGAAAAGAAGATTCTAGCAGATTGCTTGTTTAGTGCAACATAAATAGCTCAATATTAGATGAGAAGAAATTTGAACCCAAATTTCTAGCTCCAGAGCCCATTTTTTTTCCATGATACCACAATCTAAGAAAACTGAAGACGTGAATTGACCTTTGTAAGATCATGTCATCAATGAATGGCACTGTCTAACTAAAATCTGTTCTCTGAATAAAACTGCATTCTGCTTTTTCTGAGGGCAAGAATTTTTCAATTCTATTTAAATTTGTATTACAAGATTTATTAGAGATCAAACCAACTTCCTTCTTGTATTTCCATTTTAATAATTAACAAATTCGCATCAATAATTTTTGTAGGAAAATTGTATTTGCCTGATAAAAATGTTTTCCCAAACATGTTTACCATTTATATTATGTTCTTAACCAAAATAGTTAATTATACACTACTTCAAAACCTGTATTTGCCTCTTCTTTTATTAAACCATTTAGTTTTATATGAACAAGGGCTTGAGTCCCTGGCCTATTACAAATAATTACATGACTTTTTAGCAAACCATTCCTTATCCTTGATTTTCTCACTTGAAAATTCAAAATATCTATCTAAAATATCTAGGATGTTGATGAATAAAAAGTTTTCATATTTAATATAGCACCATAAGGTAAGATTTTCAGTGGGCAATCCCTCTGAAGTGACCAGTTTATTCCTTCTTTCTAGTCTGTTCTTAGTGTGGAAGCTCTGTGGAAACTTGTTCACTTTGGGTGACAGCTAATATTGAAATACTGATGACATATCTTCTAGCATCACAGTAACAAACAAGCCACCACAGAGTCACAAACTGACAGGTCACTGAGAGTGGAGGGTGACCAGATAAATACTTTCTGTAGCCAGCCAGCATCCCATCTCTCTTCCTCGCTGGTGATTGGACCAGCATGCTGCTGCTAGAGCTACTTCTTTGCCTCAACCATGTGCTGCACTACCTGTGAGCCAAGTCAACCCATGGATCGTGTAGCTAGTGCTTGAGTCTCCTTCAAGATCTGCTTCACCATGCTGCTGGTGTGAACATCACTTGAGTTTGAGATTCCATTGGATCCTGCTTCGCTAAAGTCCTGCCCTACTAACTGTTACTACCCTTCCCTGCAGTCTGCTTCCTCATGGTTGACTCTGCCTGTCTTGCCTGAGGGAAGACTTAACTGTCTGATTCCTTGACCTTGGACTGGCTTCCCACATGAGTTGAAGGACCTTTAGTATATTAACTGTTTCACAAAAGTGAGTTGAACTTAGCCCTCAGTACTGGTGTGTAGACTAATTAGCCATTATATTTCTTCTCACTGTATAAACCCATCCACATGTATGTGAATATATAAATGTGTATATACGTATATACACACATATATAATTATGTGCCCTGGTGTGTGCTTTTTTCTCTAGAGAACCCTGCATAACATAAAAGCAAAAGGAAGACATCGAGAAGAGTATAAGGGTTAATGACAACAGAAATAAATATTATTAGATATACAATCCTACAATAACAGCAATAACAATTTATGAGTATATACATAAAGGACAGATAAACTGAACAAGTATGGAAAGTGGAATGGAACTGAATTCACAGGTGGGCAAAGTTCATGGAAAACTTACATTATCTTTACATTACATGTTTCCACACATTTTTAAGTTCCCTCATAAATATAGATTTGACAGAGCATATTTCCACATATGTATGTACCTATGCTTCAAATATATTCATGAATATAGTAGATCATACAGGAATAAAGTTATGAAAGTCACTTAATCATATTCAAACACTATGATAAAATTAGTACCTGGCCCATAGTGTTGGGAGACATGATTATCAGTGGGCAGAAGGACACAGGCCACAAAAACCATATTCTATATCCTACTTTGGAGAGTGGTCACTGGGGTCTTCAAAGTTTTGAGCAGCCATCTAAGCTGCAATTATCAGTCTCTGTCCATCCAGAGCAAAGAAGAGTAAATAAAGCAGGAAATACATGGAAGCAATGAGTCTAAAAACTGCTGAACCTCAAGAATCTCAGATCTATGACATTGAGACCAGAATAGATGGTGTCAAGCTACGAATAACAACTGCTCTGGAATGAATCACATTGGGTTGAGGAGGAGGAAAATGTAAAACAAAACTCAAAATCATTTTTTTTTTAAAGACCAGGTTACTGGTTGGGTAGAGAGTGCTACAAATCTCAAGATCATGATCCTTAGTCAACCATCACTCTTGGAATAGAACCCAGCCTCATGGTTCCATTTTCAGTAAAATATTAGACAAGTCTTTAAAGTAAGCCATAAATTTAATGTGATGCATTCTCCTTAGAATAATCAACCATTTGAGACCAAAAGGGCAACAGTTGCCCAAGGATAAAGAGGGTTAGGTACACCTTAGTCCTCAAAGAAACATTCTTGCTTCTCAATACTCTAAAGAGGTCTTGGAAGCAGATTTACCTAATACCAAAATCATCTTTTGATCTCTTGACTTCAGCTTCCAAGATTATTGATGATGGATCCAAGCAAGATAAAATTCTTGGTAACGTCAACCTTTTCTCCATTTCTACTAAAGGCTTCAATCTTGGATCCTCATCAGCAAGTGCGTCAAGTCCCCTTCACTTTCAGCAAGTAAGGGTATGTCAGCTGCATATCACAGGTTGTTAATAAGTGTTCATTCCTCCAATGTTGATGCTGCAATCTTCTTCATATTCAGGTTCTTTGATGACTTGCTCACCATACAAATTGAATATGTATGGTGAAAAGATACAACCCAGGCACACACATTTCCTGATTTTAAATCATGTAGTATTAACTTGTTCTGTTTCCACCACTGTCTCTTAATACAGGTACAAGTTTTGGAGTACTCTGGAATTTCTATTCTTCCCAAGGTTAGCCATAACTTGTTATAATCCACTCAGTTGAATTCCTTGATGTAGTCAAAATTGGAGAAAGATTCCTTAACAACGTGCTATAAGCTAATGAGACCATTTTGCTTAATGAAAGCAAAAGTGAAGCACTTACCAATGAAGATCAGGGATGTACAGCCTTCAGCATGAATTACACCTCAACATAAATAACAGTCCTCACAACTGGGTCAATAAACAGTATGAAAACAAACGGAGAAAATACTGAGTTATCAAAGGTCTCTTTTTACTCAGATCCACAATCATTGCCCATGAAGACAGCAGTCAAGAAATCAAATGACATATTTCATTGGTCAAATCAACGGCAAAAAATCTCTTTAAATTTTTCAAGAGTAAAGATATCGCTCTG